>ML303340.1:32881-75041 GCA_005239505.1 Nicotiana paniculata | reverse complement strand
CTCATTTCACCCTTATTGCCTCTCCACCCTTATTACTTCGTGTTGCGGCGCGCAACCCGATCCTACCGTACATTCTGATTTCACAACAACAATCACCAACAATTATATCACAAGTACCTTTATCATGAAGAACATAAGTTCATGTCAACCAATAACTATGTGAAATCAAGGCACAATGATCCTTACCAAGCAATTCATATATGGTGTTGCCACAATCATTTAACTCAATGAAATCAGCCCATATTCACTTTCATCATTTACTACATAATATTTAGTACTTGGATACATGCAACACTTTATTTCATTATCGTTTCTTTCGTTTTGCAGCACATCCTCTCATACCGATGTATTCAACATTTAACGAGCTTTACACATGGTAAGATAAGCACAAAGAGTCACCCTTCATAATCTCAATTAGCATGGTAATTGACTTAAGATAATCAAAGAATGAATTCATACAACTCGACACAGCAGGACAAACAATTCACATATGCTCAAGTAAGAACTTCAAACCGTGTACTCGGACACCAACAAGGTAACTCTACAAAGATTAAAGTTAGCCATACATACCTTGAATCGGAATTCCCCTTTAATTTTCTATCACAATTCACTGGACCTTCTAGCACCTTCAATATAGTTCACAATGTGGCATAATTTAACTTAGAATTAGAAACAATGGTCATGTCTTGAACTCACTTGATCATCCTATCAAACACTAAGTGTTCTTTTAGATTAAAAGGCCTCTTTTTAGTGAAAGATTACTCTAACCTATTTCCTTTTACTAGATTATGACTAGTTGGTTACATGCATGCAAGAATCCTATCCCCATCTTCATGAACTCACCTAACCATGTTTCATTTTAACATAAATCTGGAAATTAAGGTTGATGGGGTGGAAACTTACCTCTTGTAGTGAAGAAAATAGCGTTCTACTTGATCAATTCCAGGCCTGAGTAGTGATGGAGGAACAAATTTGATGAAGTTGGAACTCTCTCTCTCTAGAACCCACTCTCCTCTCTCTCTAATTTATCAGAAAATGAGCTTAAAATGAAAGGGGTATGTGTTTTAATGAACTGGGGGTCGGGTATGAAATTAGAAATTGAATAGTCCCAAAGCAGAAATGCGGTCAGGAATGCGATCGCATTCCTGCTATACGGTCCACATTCCTGTCGCATAATTGGCCCTCAAATGGGCCAAAAAGAAAAATAGACTGCCCAGGTATGCGACCATTATGCGGTCCGCATACCTGTTATGCGATCGCATAGTGCGTCGCATAACTCCCTCCGCAAAAGTCAAGGTGCAAGAATGCGACAACAATGAGGCCCACATTCATGAAATGCGATCGCATTCCTGGCCGCATAGATGTCCTCAAAATGGACATCAAACTGTCCAGGTATGCGGACCATAGTGGTCCGCATACCTGATCTGCGATCGCATAGTGGACCGCAGATCTTCGCAAATCTGGAAAATTTTATCTTTTAAATCTCGTGGTACTTTTTACTCAAAAAGGGTCCGTTTTAAGAATTTCTACAGACATAACAACACGAAGACCTATTTGGGAATTATTTTTAGCCATAAGAAGAGGAGATCAAGGACCTCCGAGCCGAGTTGGCTAAGGCTCACAAGGATTAGACCGACCTGATAGAGCAGGTAATGATAATCTTAAAAGCTCATGGTCTTGATTCGGGAATGGAGGCTAACATTTCAATCTCACAGTTGCAGTAGAAGATCGAGAGGATCGAGCAGTTCCGCGAGGAGATCAATACGATGAAGGCGGATTCCTTGGGGTGGAAAGAAGGTATGGACCGCTTTGCTGCAGAAAAAGAGGTTGCTCGAGCCCAATTGTCATCAGTCAAGAGTCAGCTTCGAGGCATAAAGGAGAAGAGCTCAGCTCAGGCAAAGAAAATAGAGGAGCTCAAGGCTCGGTTAGCTTCCGAACATGTAGAGGCCAAATCTAAGGCCGAAAAGGCAAAGGCCGAGGCTGAGGCGATCATGGCCGTCTACAGGGTCGATGTTGAAGCCACTCAAGTCCAAGAGAGAGAGGTTGTTGAGACCGCTCAAACTTGAGCACACTGGATTGTTGAACTCGCCAAATTCCAATCTTGGAGGGAAACCCTCTAGGAGATACATGCTCAAGGTTTTGATCTTACCGACGAGATAATAAAGGCTAAAAAGCATGAACCCGATGCTAGAGATGGTCTCTTCTGATGATGATGACAATGATGATGCTGATGATGGCAACAAGAGTGCCGAAAATGGGGAGGGCCTCGATGAAGAAGCTGCCCCCGAGAATAGTTAGGAGCCTTAGTATTTTTTCTTCTATTTTTTCTTTTGTGTAGGACCCTGATCAATCCTTTGTAAATACCTTCATATGTATAAAACATTTTCTTTTTTTTCTTTCTTCTCTTTATTTCAACTTCTTTCTTGTGAAAGTTTTACTTCATTTATGCCTTCATTTCTTATAAAGATTTTGCTCATAAGTGTAGGCATTTAGATCGAAGTCGAACTAGTGTAGTCTTTATAATCGAGTGAGTATTTGCTCGAACTCGAAGTAGAGTGACCCTTAGGTTTAAGATGAGTAAGGACGATTTCTCGAACTCAAAAAATAAAATGGACCTTAGGATCTTGAATTAGGCTGATATGGCCTCAAAAGAATCGCTTTTTCCCTTTTCGGCTTAAAAGAGTTAATCATATAAAAATTTATTGTGCCTTAGCACGAGATAAATTTGTACCCATTAGGTTTTTTGGGGTTTAGTGTTATCAAAACCCTTTGCTTTGTTACGCCTTAGCATAAAATTGTTTGAGGGTTCGAACAATCAATACCCCTTAGGGTTTTTTGAGAGTTGACGTTGTCGAAACCCTTTTATCATTTTGCCAAGGGTAGCCTTTTTAACCAGTTTATAAAAGTATTTGAAGACCTATTTTTATTACGGAATTCGAACGTCTCTGAACCGTGTTAATTTGGCCATAGCCGTTTTAGTTTGGGACTTGCCTCTTGCTCTAAGTTATCACGAACAATGGTTGCCTCATTAAAAACCTCACCGGAAAAACCCATTTGGGATAAAAACCGGTCTAAGGTAAAAGAGTGCAATGCGTGCTTTCAGACCTAAGGACTTCGTGTTTGGAGAAAACTTTGATGTCTTCGATCGAACACCTGCAACTGGTTAGTATAAAATATAAATGAAAATGGAGAAACCCATACGTTAGTAGTAATATTGTTTGAGAAGTGATATGTTCGGCAATTGCTCTCCGTTCGTCCTGCCAAGCTTGTAGGATCCCTTTCCGACAATTTCAAGGACCTGGTATGGTCCCTCCCAATTTGGAACAAGTTTCCTTCATTTGGTCTCGAGTATTGAGGGTGAATTTTCTCAGAACTAAGTCCCCGATTTTAAAGTGTCGAAGATTGGCTCCTCGGTTATAGTTCCTTTCGATTCGCTTCTTCTGTGCGGCCATTCGAACGAGGGCGGGTTCCTATTTTTCATGAGGAAATTCGAGGCTTGTATTCATAGCCTCGTGATTTGACTCTTCCATTGCATATCTGAACCTGATGCTAGGTTCCCCGACTTCGACTGGGATCAAAGCTTCAGCGCCATATACTAAAGAGAATGGTGTTTTCCCGTACTGGATTTTGAAGTTGTTCGATACGCCTAAAGGACCTCAGGCAATATTTCTCTCCACTTTCCCTTAGCGTCTTTCAATCTTTTCTTTAGATTTTGAATGATGGTCTTGTTCGTTGATTCGGCTTGTCCGTTCCTACTAGGGTGATATAGCGTTGACAGGATCCTTTTTATTTTGTGGTCTTCGAGAAACTTTGTCACTTTGCTGCCGATGAATTGCCTCCCATTGTCGCATACAATCTCGGCAGGCATCCCGAATCGGCATATAATGTGGTCCCATATGAAGTCTATGAATTCTTTTTCTCTGACTTTCTCGAAATCCTGTTCTTCAACCCACTTAGAGAAACAGTCGGTCATAAACAAAATAAAATCATTTTTACCTGGGGCCGATGGTAGAGAGCCGACGATATCCATTCCCCATTTCGTGAACGACCTTAGGGGTAGGACTGAATGGAGTTTCTCTCCGAGTTGGTGGATCATCGATGCATATCTTTGACATTTGTCGCACTTTCAAACGAATTCATTAGTGTCCTTTTCCATATTGGTCCAATAGTATCCTGCTCTGGTGAATTTGTGAACCAATGACTCGGCACCAGAGTGATTCCCACAAATGCCTTCATGAATTTCCCGTAGGACGTAGTCGGTGTCTCCGGGACCCAAACATATTGCCAAAGGTCCATCGAACATCCTTCTAATAGTGTTCCATCTTCGATCAGTGTGACTCATGCGGCCTTCGTACGTAGACTCCTTTATTCCTTAGGATCCAATGGAAGCTTTCTGTTCTTTAGGTACTCGATATATTTGTTCCTCCAATCCCAGGTCAGACTTGTGGAGTTTATTTCGACGTGGCCTTCTTTGATCACTGACCTCAAAAGTTGTATGACATTCTTCGAGCTAATTTCGTCGTCTTCGACCGATGACCCCAAATTTGCAAAGGCATCGGCCTCGATATTTTGTTCTCGAGGTACATGCTGTAGGGTCTATTGTTTAAACCGATGTAGTGTCACCTGTAGTTTGTCCAAGTACCTCTGCATTCGATCTTCTCGAACCTCGAAGGTTCTTTTGACTTGGTTTACCACAAGTAGGGAGTCACATTCGGCCTCGATGACATCTACTCCCAAACTCTTAGCTAGCTCGAGACCTGCAATCATGGCCTCATACCCGACCTCATTGTTAGTCAACTTGGAGGTTTTGATAGATTATCTAATTGTATTGCCCGTGGGCGGCTTCAAAACGATGCCTAGACCGGACCCCTTCACGTTCGAAGCGCCGTCTGTGAAGTGGGTCCACACCCTTGATGATGTACTCATTTTCAACAACAGTTCCTTTTCGACTTCGGGTACGAGGGCTGGCGTATAGTCGTCCACGAAGTCTGCTAAGATTTGAGATTTGATGGTCGTTCAGGGTTGATACTCGATATCGTACCCACTGATTTCGGCGGCCCATTTGGCCAATCGGCCCGAGAGTTCAGGCTTATGCAAAATATTGCAAAGAGGATAAGTGGTCACCACACAAATTGGGTGACATTGAAAATATGATTTTAATTTTCTAGAGGCGCTTATTAGGGAAAGCGCTAATTTTTCTAAGTGTAGGTACCGGGTCTCAGCCTCACCCTCACCTAAAGTTCTAAGTGTGGTTACCTCGTCCTTATGAATGCATGTTTTACCTCGGACTTGGGCCTTCTCTTTTGCTTTACCGGTCGGAACTTCGGGTCCAAGCTCAATCGATGGGCAGTGATCTCTGGTGGGATCCCTGTCATGTCAAGGTGGGACCAAGCAAAATAATCCATATTATCGATAAGGAATTTAATGAGTTTTTCCCTAAGCTCGGGAGTTAAGCACGTGCCCAGGTGTATGTCACGGCCCAATTTACCCCTCCGAAAGGTATCGTGATGGGACCTAGTCTTTACGACTAGGTAAGCCTATTATTGCGGAAAAATTAAAGACAATACCACGATAAAAGATAAAATATCATGAATTTAAATAACAAGAGTAGTGCCACTCGGCTCATGTACAATAAAAATCTCCCAAAACCCGGAATATCGTGAAACACAAGCTTCTAAAAATCTATATAGCTCTATACAAAAATTGTCTGAAGAAAACTAAAGAAAATATCTAGACGAGGGAATAGAAGGGGACTCCGAGGATCTGCGGACGCGAGCAGAAGTACCTTGAAGTCTCCTGGTATCAGCAAGCATACACTAAATTCGAGGGTGATAGCTCGTACCTGGATCTGCACACGAAAAACATGTGCAGGAAAGGGCAAGAGTACACCACAATGGTACCCAATAAGTTCCAAGCCTAACCTCAGTCGAGTAGTGACGAGGTTAGGTCAAGGCCCTACCGGAGTAAATATAATAAATTAAACAGTAAAAGATATAAATAATTTTACGGTAAAATAGTTAAAGAAATTCTCAAAATGTAACAGCTAAGGGAGACCTCGGCTCAGAACCAGATAAATACAACAGGGAATCTCTCGGGATACCGTCCCGTAGTTCCGAAATGATTATGCAGTACAAGGGGATCTCCCAGAATACGTCCGTAGTCCCAAAATAAGTATGCAGTGCTGGGGGATCTCCTGGAATACGTCTATAGTCCTAAAATAAATATGCAGTATAGGGGATCTCCCAGAATACGTCCGTAGTCCCAAAATAAATATGCAAGACAGGGGGATCTCCTGGAATACGTCTGTAGTTCCAAAGTAAATATGCAATACAAGGGGATCTCCTGGAATACGTCCGTAGTCCCAGAGTGAATATGCAGCTCAATATGACATGACAGTAAAACGTCGAATTATATAGTTTAGACTAAACACAATCAAGGAAAGATAGGGATCTACCTAAACATGTTGCACATAATTTCAAATAGACAAATTAAACACGTAGGCATGATTTCCTAATCTAACCTAAGCAATTAAACATAGTAGTGAAGTTTAACAAAGGAAAAACAGTTTATGACTTAGAAGGGAAACAAGATTTTTACAACAATAGCCCGTTTACGTACCCGTCACCTCATGTACACGACACTCACACATCAAATAATACCAAAACATCCTAAGGGGAAGTTCCCCCACACAAGGTTAGGCAAGCCACTTACCTCGAACCACTCAAATCAACCCGATATCACGCTCTTGCCACGAGTATCCAACTCCGAATGTCGCAAATATAATCAAATCAATTGCATAATGTAAATAATACTACAAGTAACTACTTTAGCTAATAAATTCGAAGCTAAGGAATGAAAATAGGAAAAACGCCCAAAAAGTCTCCCCGGGTCCACGACTCAGAATCGGGTAAAAGTTACCAATTTAGAACACCCATTCACTCACGAGACCACTCGTTCAAAAATTATCAAATTCCGATGCCTAAAACCCGATCAAAACCCAAAAATTCGATGGGGGAACGTTCCCCCCAAATCCCCACTTTTCACTCAAGTTCCTTGATTAAATGAGGAAAAGTCCTATAGATTGATGAAATATAAACAAATTAGGGTTAGGAATCGTTACCCACTGACTTCCTCTTCAAGAACCTTGCAAAGTCGCCTTCTCCCGAGCTAAAAATCGAATTTGGGTGAAAATGAGAAATGGCCCTCGAATCTGCCCTCTTCAACCCAGTGATTTCCGCACCTGCAGACCAAGGACCGCACCTGCGGACAAACTATCGCAGGTGTGAAGTTCACTTATTTCTGGGACCGCATCTGCGACCACTGGCCGTATCTGTGCTTCCGCTACTATGGACAACCAACCGCACCTGCGAGCCCAGCTGGTCAGGCACAATTCCGTATCTGCGAGATCCCATCCGTACCTGCGAGTCCACACCTGTAGCCTCCCTTCCGCAGGTGCGAAACACCAGAACCAGCAAAGACAACAGATTTTCCTATGTCCAAATTTCATTCCGTTAAGCATCTGAAACACACCCGAGGCCCCCGGAACCTCAACCAAACATACCAACCAGTCCTATAACACCATACGAACTTAGTCGAGCCTTCAAACCACATCGAACAACATCAAAAACATGAATTGAGAAGGATTCAAGCCTAAGAACTTAGAATTTTCCAAATTCTACAAACAACGCCGAAACACATCAAAGTCCGAAAGACCTCAAATTTCATCCACATGTCACAAATGACACTACGAACCTACAACTACTTCCAGAATTCCATTCCGGGATCGCTATCAAAATTTCCACTACCGACCGAAATCGCCAAAAATCCAACTTTCGCCAATTCAAGCCTAAATCTACTACAGACCTCCAAAACACATTCTAAACGCGCTCCTAAGACCAAAATCACTCAACAGAGCTAATAGAGTCGACGAAATTCCATTACATAACCGTTTTCACACAGTTCTGACTATGGTCCAACTTCTAAGACTTAAGCTCACATTTAGGGACTAAGTGTCCTAAAACACTCTGAAACTCAAAACCAATCACTCCGGCAAATCCCAATAGAAGAAAAAAATGTGGGAAAACAGTTATTAGGGGATCGGGGATCTAAGTCTCAAAATGACCGACCGAGTCGTTACATTCTCCACCTCTTAAAACAATCGCTTGTCCTCGAACAAGCATAAAGACATACCTGAAGCTGTGAAGAGAAGAGAGTAATGGTTGCACATATCCTGCTCAGTCTCCCAAGTCGCCTCCTCGACCAGCTGACCCCTTCACTGGACCTTTACTGAGGCAATATTCTTTGACCTGAACTTTCTGACCCACTTGTCCAAAATGGCTACTGGCTCCTCAACATAAGATAGATACTTGTCCAACTGGACTGAACTGAAATCCAATACATGAGTCGGATCACCGTGATACTTCCGGAGTATAGAAACGTGGAATACCGGATGAACCCCAGCTAGGCTGGGAGGCAAGGCAAGCTTATAAGCAACCTCCCCAACATGCCGCAATATCTCAAAAGGATCGATGAACCTCGAGCTCAGCTTGTCCTTCTTCCCGAATCTCATGACGCCCTTCATAGGCGATACCCGAATCAAGACCCGCTCTCCATCTATAAATGCCAAATCACGAACCTTCTGGTCCGCATAACTCTTATGAATGGACTGGGCTGTGCAAAGTCTATCCTGAATCACCTTCACCTTACCCAGGGCAGCTTGGACCAAATCTGTACCCAACAATCAGGCCTCGCCCGGCTCAAACCAACCCACTGGGGACCGGCACCGCCTACCATACAAAGCCTCATATGATGCCATCTCAATGCTGGACTGGTAATTGTTGTTGTAGGCAAACTCAACAAGTGACAAGAACTGATCCCATGACCCTCCGAACTCCATCACACAGACACAGAGCATATCCTCAAGAATCTGAATCATGCGCTCGGACTGCCTGTCCGTCTGAGGGTAAAAGGTTGTGCTCAGCTCCACCCTAGTAACCAACTCATGTTGTACAGCTCTACAGAACCGTGATGTGAACTGTATACCTTTGTCTGAAATGATGGATACTGGGATACCGTGAAGGCGGACGATCTCTCTGATATAAATCTCAGCCAATCTATCTGACGAATAAGTGGTCAACACTGGATAAAATGAGCTGACTTGGTCAACCGATCCACGATCACCCAAATAGCATCGAACTTTCTCAAAGTCCGTGGAAGTCCAACTACAAAGTCCATGGTGATCCGCTCCTACTTCCACTCTGGGATCTCTAACCTCTGAAGCAATCCACCCGGTCTCTGATGCTCATATTTAACCTGCTGACAGTTGAGACACTTGGCCACAAACCCAACTATATCATTCTTCATCCTCCTCCACCAATAGTGTTGTCTCAAATCCTGGTACATCTTTGCGGCACCCGGATGAATGGAGTATCGCGAGTTGTGGGCCTCCTCAAGAATCATCTCCTGAAGCCCATCTACATTGGGCACACAGATCCGTCCCTGCATCCTCAACACACCATCATCACCAATAGTCACATCTCTGGCATCACCTTGCCGGACCCTGTCCTGAAGAACTAGAAGGTGGGGATCATCATATTGGCGCTCCCGGATACGATCATAAAGAGAAGACCGAGAAACCACACAAGATAATACCTGGCTAGGCTCTGAAATATCCAGTCACACAAACTGACTGGATAAGGCCTGAACATCCAATGCTAAGGGCCTCTCAGCTGCCGGAAGATATGCCAAACTCTCCGCCCGGCAACTCGGGGCGTCGACCACTACGTTGGCCTTCCCTGGGTGGTACAATATAGTGATATCATAGTCCTCAAGTAGCTCCAACCACCTCCGTTGACGCAAATTAAGGTCCTTTTGCTTGAATAAGTGATGCAAACTCCGGTGATCAGTGTAGATCTCACAAGGAACACCGTACAAATAATGACGCCAGATCTTCAAGGCGTGAACAATAGCTGTTAACTCGATATCATGGATAGGATAATTCTTCTCATGCACTTTCAACTGTCTAGACGTGTAGGCAATCACCCTACCATCCTGCATCAATACCGCTCCAAGGCCAATCCTCGAGGCATTGCAATAGATAGTGTAGGACCCCGAACCTGTAGGAAATACTAATATTGGAGTTGTAGTCAAAGCTGTCTTGAGCTTATGAAATCTCTCCTCACACTCCTCAGTCCACCTGAATGGAGCACCCTTCTAGGTCAGCCTGGTCATAGGTGCTGCAATAGATGAAAACCCCTCAACAAAGCGACGGTAGTACCCCGCCAAACTAAGGAAACTGTGGATCTCTGTAGCTGATGACGGTCTAGGCCAACTCTGCACTGCCTCCACCTTCTTCGGATCTACCTTGATCCCATCATAAGACACTACGTGGCCCAAAAATGCCACTGAATCAAGCCATAATTCAAACTTAGAAAATTTTGCATACAATCTCTTCTCCCTCAAAGTCTGAAGCACTGTCCTCAGGTGATGCTCATGATCTTCCCGAGACCGGGAATATACCAGGATGTCGTCAATGAATACAATGACGAAGGAATCAAGATAAGGCCGAAACACACTGTGCATCAAATGCATAAAGGATGTTGGGGGCATTGGTCAGCCAAAATAACATGACAAGAAACTCATAATGACCATATCTGGTCCTGAAAGTAGTCTTCGGGATATTCGGCTCCCGAATCTTCAACTGATGATAGCCAGAACGCAAGTCAATCTTGGAAAACACTCTGCCACCCTGTAACTGATCAAATAAACCATCGATACGAGGCAAAGGATATATGTTCTTCACCATAACCTTTTTCAACTGCCGATAGTCGATACACATACGCATAGAACCATCATTTTTCTTCACTAACAAAACCGGAGCATCCCAAGGTGATACACTAGGCCTGATGAAACCCTTATCAAGCAACTTTTGCAACTGCTCCTTCAACTCTTTCAACTCAGGAGGAGCCATACGGTAAGGAGGAATAGATATGTGCTGAGTGCCCAGCAACAAATCAATACCAAAATCAATATCTCTATCGGGCGGCATGCCCGGAAGATCAGCTGGAAATACATCAGAGAAGTCCCTCACTACTGGAACTGACTCAACTGTAGGGGTATCAATACTGACATCTCTTACATAGGCCAAATACGCATCACACCCCTTCTCAACCATTCGTTGAGCCTTAAGAAATGAAATGACCCTTTGGGGAGTATACTCTAAGGTACCTCTCCACTAAAATCTCGGTAATCCTGGCATAGCCAGCATCACGGTCTTAGCGTGACAATCAAGAATAACATAATGGGGCGACAACCAGTCAATGCCCAAGATAACATCAAAATCTACCATATTGAGTAATAACAAATCGACTCTGGTCTCAAAACCACTAAGAGTAATCAAACAAGACCAATATACGTGGTCTACAACAAGAGAATCTCCCATATGAGTAGATACATAAATAGGGAAACTCGAAGAATCCCGAGATATCCCCAAATGTGGAGCAAAATAAGAAGACACATATGAATACGTAGAGCCTGGGTCAAATAATGTTGATGCATCCCTATGGCAGACAGGGACAATACCTGTGATGACTGAATCTGAAGCGACAGCCTCTGAACAGGCTGAAAGGGCATATTACTTGGCATGGCCTCCCTCTCTAGGGCGACCTCGACCTCCACCTCAAGCTGCCTGAGAAGGTGGAGTGGCAACTAAGGCTGGAAGAATGGCCGGAGGACCCGGTGGAGCACGTTGAGGCTAATAAGTCTATGGAAGTGCACCCCTCCTGGATCTGGGGAAATCTCTAACCATGTGATGAGTGTCACCACACTTAAAACAACCCCTCTGAGGGTCTTCCAAGCAGGGCGTTGTATCTCATATCGCCCTCGATCACATGGAACTTGGTCTCTTGAATAGTTCCAGCTACATTTACTGGTAAAATGATTTTACCTTTAGTTGTTTCACTTTCCATGTTGAAACCATTGAGAACCCGAGTTGCGGGTACGATTTGATCTTGTAGGCCAAGCTGCTCCACGAACCTCGACCGAATAATATTGGTCGAGCTCCCTAGATCAAATTAAACACGTTTAACCTGAATTTTGTTCATAAGGATAGAGATTACCAATGCAGCATTGTGGGGTTGTGAGATCCCTTCTGCTTCCTCATAATTGAATGGTAAAGTGCCTTCTGGTACATATTATCGAGTTCGTTTTTCCCGTGTGATCAATACTTTAGTGCGTTTGAACACGGGCCCTTGTGGAACATCGACCCCACCAACGATCATATGAATCACGTGTTGCAGTTCTTCTTGCTCGTTTTTCTCTTTGCATCCCTGTCTCTGAAATGGTTTTTAGCTCGGTCGCTCAAGAATTCTCGAAAGTTCCCCTCGTTGAATAGACGGTCCACCTCCTCTCTCAGCTGTCTGCAGTCTTCGGTTCTATGACCATGGGTACCATGGTATTTGCATATTTGGTTGGGGTTACTTTGGGATGGATCGGTCTGTAGGGGTCTGTGCCATCTAGTATGTTTGATTCTCCCAATTGCTGACACAATGCATGATGCGTCGATACTGAAGTTATATTCTGATAATCGTGGTGCTTATGTGGGATCGAAATGTTTATCGAAGCCACTTTTTGTCATGAGCCCTCGAAAGTTCTGTCCTCGATCATTCTTTCAATCATTTTGAACGGGATTATGTCTTGGGCCGTTGTTCCTACGATCTACGTTTTATAGCTGATACCGATTTCTGTTCGATCGGGGTTCTCTATCGATGTCCCTTTCAACTCTGCCAATGGGCCTGTTTGGATAGGAGGAACCGAAAGGGGTCCCAAATTGATCATCCTCGACCCTGATCTTTGACTGGTACCAATTATGCACATCGGCCCAGGTTACTGCTAGATATTCGATTAAATTATGCTTCAGCTGTCATGATGCTACCGAACTCCGTTCGTTCAAACCTTGGGTGAAGGTCTGAACGGCCCAATCATCTGTGAACGGGGGTAGGTCCATGTGTTCCATCTAGAACCATGATATGAATTCCCTTAACATTTCGTTGTCCTTCTGTCTCACATTAAAGAGGTCTGACTTCATAGTCGCAACCTTTATTGCTCCGACGTGTTCCTTCACGAAGGAATCTGCAAGCATAGCGAAGGAATCGATGGAATTAGGTGGCAAATTGTGATACCATATCATTGCCCCTTTCGACAGAGTTTCTCCAAATTTCTTCAGTAGAACAGATTTGATCTCATCATCTTCTAAGTCATTCCCCTTTATTGCGCATGTATAAGAGGTGACATTCTCATTAGAATCGGTGGTCCCATTGTACTTGGGGATTTCCGGCATGCGGAATTTCTTCTTTATGGGCTTCGGAGCCACACTTGGGGGGAACGACTTCTGCACGAACTTCTTCGAGTCCATACCCTTTAAAATCGGTGATGCCCCCGGTATTTGGTCAACCCGGGAGTTATATGTTTCTACCTTTTTGTCGTTTGCCTCGACTTTCTGTTCTCCTAATTTAATTCGCTTAGTGAGTTCCTCGAGCAATTTCATAATGGCGGGGTCAGTCCCTGATTCGCTGACGTTCGATCTTTCCGGTACAGGTTCGACCCTATGAACAACTTCTGGTGGAGGCTCAGATTCAACCCCACTTGGTGCACGGTGCTGATTTTGTAGTTGTGCTATAGCGGCTTGTTGAGCCTATAGCATCTCGAATATCAATTAGAGGCTGACTCCATCGTCTCCTCCGCCCTGCGTACCTCGACCATCATATCGACCTTCCCTGCGTACGCTACCTTCGGGTCCACGCCCAAATTAGCATTTAGGGCGATATGAGAACTGACGTCGACGAGATTTGCAATTGGTGCTCCCTCGAGATCAGCCTGCGACACCTCGATCCTTGGGGCGACTATATTGTCGTTCTCCTCGTTAAATCCGAGGTCGTTGTCACCATAATTGGGTGTTGTTTGTGAGTTTGACATGTTTTATCCTGAAAAACAAAACACTTACAAGAACAAGCGTAAAGTAGTGTGCGTGTTATCGGAATCAGTATTAAGCAATCACTATTATCCTTAGGCACACGGTGGACGCCAAACTATTTACCCTAAAAATTGGATAACAATTAAACTTATAATGTGAATCTAAGGATATGTGATTTCACTTAACACCAACTGATAAATAAGAAGATTAATAATAGTAATCAATAGTAACGTAAGGAAAACCCGTTTTTGAACAGAACTCAGCCCTCGAGTTAGAGTATCCTCGAACTGATTGGTGCAAGAACAGTTTAAAAATATAATAAGCTGATGAACAAGAATGTAAACGAGAGAGAGAATTATATTGCTTTGATATCTGTGACCAATGTCCCTTACAAATGATTAGAACTTCCCTTTATATAGTAGAAGAATTCTACTTATGGTATAACTCTAATTACAGAAGGAAATCCCATGATTAACAAGTTTGTCGTTCGTGATTGGATCCGTTCCGAGATTTTCACCATGATCTTCGGCCTGTCACGGATATCTCGCATTTCCGTTATCATGCTATCTTTGATATTGCTTGATGTCTGCCTTATTTAGTCTCGATCGTTATTGGCCTTGATTTTAACAGGTATCTCGAATCTCAAAACTCGGAATCTCTTCACGCTACGATCTGAACCACAACGGGGCCGACCGTCGATGCACTTCCCGGGCCTCGGTCAAACAATAAAATCACGTGGGCCCGATTTTAACCGTATACACCTCTTTTGTTAATTTTCTTTATTTTGTGAGACCTCCTGACATATTGTATTTTTATTTGGATATTAATAAAAAATACCACTAAGCAAAAAAAAGAATAGATTAGTCAAAATGGGAAAGACGAGTCTGAAGAAGATAAAATAGAAGTTATTGGCCTCATTTGTTTGCACTTAATGGATGCCTGAATCTTAATCATTCAGATCTCAGACGTTAGATGCGTTTGTTTTTAAAGTCTGAATCTTAATTATTCAGATCTTAATCATTAAGTGTGTTTTTTTTACTTCACAACCACTTAATGAGTCTGAATAGGTCTGTATGATTAAGATCTATAATAAAGACTTAATTTCATTAAGATGCTATCATCCATATTCATTATTAACTGCCGCCACCGCCTACCATTATCAACTACCACTATATGCCGCCGCCACCACCACCACCACCACCATCATCATCAATCATAGCCGCCACCATTATAGACTGTCACTACCCATCATCTCCACTATTGTCGCCACCATCATTCTCAACCACAATCAACACTCATTCACTTCAACTACCACAACTAACTATCTCATCACCATCAACAACCATAGTCGGCACTGTCCATCATTATAACCTACCACCATCCACCACCACCTTCCTCAATCACAACAACTACCACCACCTGCAACTATCAACACCCACCACTCACCACTCTCTCGCCACCATTACCAATCATCACTAGCTACTACCCTAAACCACCACCATCAACCAAAACTACCACCAACCACCGTCTCTGGTCGGCATTCACCCATTAGCCATCACCACCAACAACTATCATATTTTTAAAAATATATATTTTGTTGATAAAATATTAGATTAATTAGTATTTCATTTGAATTTTATGTTTATTAATTTTCAAATAAAGATAAATCTTATATATTCAAATGTTAAAAATCAAATAATCTTTAATCATTTAGTATTCAGATCTTAAAATACATCTTAATATTCAGTCGTGTATTCAGATTCAGACGTCTTAATCTAAAAAGAAACAGAAGAGGCTACTCTGCTCTCATAATTCCCAAGTGTGTGTTGCGTATGCACTTTTTCTTGTGGCTATGATCGGTTAATTTGTTTGAGAACTGAGAAGCAGAAAACATTTGCACAAGGTTGTCACTTATTAGAAGTTGAAGGGAGTTATGTGAGAAAACCAAAAGTAGGAGGGCTGAAAGGTACAATAAAAAACTGATCCCTTTCCCACCATGGTTAAGCCGCCACAATTTCACGACTCCTCCATAAATTCCGACGAATTTCAAATCGATTTTCTCAAAACTTTTCGACCTGCCTTTCAGAAACAACAATGGAGAATTGGCATATCGGCGCCTTAAATCCCTTGCAAAACCCTTTCCCTTTCCCTCCTCATCGCCGACGACCCCTAATGAGCCAAACCTACACTACACTCCTTCAGATTCTATCCTATAATTGCCCCACCACCGACTCTACTACTGAGATACAAAAACTAGGTAAACTTACTAAACTTTTATTTTCTTTGCCTGAATTAATAGAAAATAGAGCTCAGAGTATAAGTTTATGTGTTTATCAATGTGGTTGCATGACTATTAGTAGGTTCCTTTTTTTTTTAGGTAATCACTCAGCCATCCCTATGCCTTAAGTTGATGTTGTTCGATTTTGAAATGGCAATATAGTTGAATGACCGATTGTGATTGTCTTTTATATATATACATAACATATATAATTTTTTTTTTTTTGTGTGTGTGTATCTTACATGCAACAGATGTATCTCAATATGTGTTAGTGTTCTGCTATGTATGCTTTTGATAATCATGTGATCACACATGTACACTATATATGCACAACTATGGTTCTGGCGCTAATTTTTAATTATGACATGACTTCAATTTTAGAGAAGATACTAAATACAAGTTATACTTATAGTAACATGTTGGTATTGACAAAGCCATTTTTTAATTTGTCAAAGATGTTTGTATAGATGACAATGACAGCAGTAAATTGGGAAAAGAGAATGAAGTCGAAGATTTGGTTGATCATCATCTCATCAGGTCTGGTAATTTGTTAGTTAATGGTCCTGCTCATAAGGAGTCTGACAATCTGGTAGTGCAACAGGGTTCGGGTGATGGAAATGAAGGGAGCTCCCGTTCTGGATACAGAGATTTTACCAGTGCACAAATGGAAGTAGATTTAGATCTCTCAAATCGTACTAGTGATGCAATACAAGGCGACAGAGGCCATGCTAGAACAAATGATATTGATGATATGAATCGTTTGGTAGAAAAAACTCATAGTTTTAACGATCAAACGATCGAGGAACCTGGGAATAGGTGTAGCACTCATGAATCGGAAGTGAAGGAGTCTGATCCTGTTGGACCGGTAGAATTAGACAAAGAACTCAGCATTGATGATGTCTGTGCAGCTATAGAGTCATGTTTTGGTGCGGATACAGTTGCTGAGTTATCACAACCTGCAGAGGTCTCTGGAGAGGAAATCCCTGTTCCTGAGACACATTTGACGGAAGAAATGGAGCATGGTTTGCGTCTAAAAGAGATGGAATTGGAAACTTTGATATCTTCTGCTGGAGCAACAGATTTGTCCGTCCATGTTCCCATGGGTGAAGAAATAGAGGAAGGGGAAGTTTCTGGGGATTTTATGGTTTTTGATGAATCAGATTATGACATCGTTAATGATGTCCGGGATGAGAAGAAGGTTGAAGCGGAGAAGTATCCTGCTGACATTGTTGATCAAGACGATTTTGCTTTTGATGCTCACGATAATCCACCACAAAAAAGGAACGCATATGCCTCTTCATCCATTGATGCAGTTGATGAGGATTACACCTCTTTGGGGGGGAAATTCATAAGAAAATTTGGAGAAGAGCCGAAAGATAATGTTGAAAAAGTTTTTTGCTCAAAGGATGTTGAGACCAGAAAAGTCTGTGTGTATGACAGCATTTTGGATAGTGGGAATGTTGCTAAACAAGTTGGTGGAGCCATGAAGTTAGATCATCCTGCTGGTTTCCAATTTGGCGCAACCTCCGCAGAAAAGGCAAAAGAAAATAAACACTTAGTAGATGCTGCAGAGGTATGATCACTCCCTTCAATCTTTTACTGTAGCACTTAACTTACATTCTAACTATTGCACTTTCCACTGAGTGCAACTTCATGTCTTTTCCGGTTAATTCAGTTTGCCCGGTGTTAGAATGCAATAGGTGAATGCCTTAGGAATATTTTTGACTTCTCTCGGATAATCAGATGAAACGTTGTCAGTGTCGCTTGATATGGCTAGTGCAATAAGTGTCCAGCAATCTCACTTGTCTTGGACTCTGCTACATTCTCATGCTTCTATGAAGCTCTTCTGATCTGCTATTGATTCAAGTAAATAGAATTCACTTGCTGTTTCAAAGAGATAAACTTCACAAAACTTTTGGTGTGACTATTCCCTATTATAGACATTCCCTGTCACGACCCCAATCTCCCTCCGTGGGATGTCGTGATGGCACCTAGTCTCTAAGACTAGGTAAGCTTAACATACATGAAAACTTTAACGGAAATAGTAATAAAACTTCCAATTTAAACCCATAGCTATGACTCCACAATACAACTGAACATAACACCCAAAATTTGGTGATACCGAGTCACAAGCTCTACACGAGTATACTGAACATCCCTATACAACAGTATCTATAAAAAAGAGAATGAAATAGAAACTAGATAGAGGATGACTCCGAGGACTGCAAACGCAGGCAGGTATACCTTGAAGTCTTCGATCCAAGCTCAACTCACGAATGCCTAGCCTAGTATGAAGTACCTGGATCTGCACAAAAAGATGTGCAGAAGCGTAGTATGAGTACACCACAACGGTACCCAATAAGTATCAAGCCTAATCACGGTAGAATAGTGACGAGGTCAGGTCAAGGCACCTACTGGAATAAATAAAGAAACTGAACAAGTATAATACAACATTATAATGGAAACAATGGAAATGATACAATGAAGAAATATAACAACAATAGCTACACTGAAATTAAGGCAATTAAGACTTCACGGAAGAAAACACATAAGAAGAATGCCAAGGAAACGATGCAAACAAAACACAAGTGATGTAAATGAAAGGTATCAACAGAATCACTATCGAAGTACCGCCTCATAGTCTCATTTCACAAATCAAATCACAGTCTTTCCTTGTACCATCGCGGGAGCCTTGTATTTTGTTTTGAAAATCATTTTCCCGAAATAGCTACTTGCATTTAGCCCACCTTATCACACCGCGTGGATTCAAGTAGTTTCCCTACTAGCAATACGCGTATCAAGCTCACCTTACCTCACCGCATGCGTATTAACCCCAATCCTTATATCACCGCATGCGTATCAAATATCACAATATATCACAATCGCACCTCAATTGCCAAAAGCCACAACTTGCCAAAAGAAGTCAACAACAATAATGTGTCCACAATAAATAGCTCGTGGGGCAACCACAATATGTACAAGAGTCTCAACAATAGCAACCGAAAGTGAATATCTCAACAAGTATGGTATTTCAATAATTTACAACCTTGCCTCAACGTGAATCACGGCCTTTATAACTTTAACACCATAATTCAACAATAAGATATTACAAGAAATAACAATTTCAAGTAAGGTAACTCAACAGTTGAATAATTAGCAAGGAAATGAGAGAACAATAACTTCAACTAAGCATGTAAACGCAAATAACAAGTAAGAGATGAGACGAGTGTTTACAATGTCAAGTAAATCACGTAAGGATAGATTAACGATGATGAAGATGACATGTTGTGACAATTCAATTTAAGGCATGAAAAGAATCTACATAACTTTAACCGGTCAATTACCACATTTAGCCCGTGTACCCGCTCGTCACCTTGCGTACACGGTCTTCACATACCACAATTAACACAAAACAACACCAATCCTAAGGAGTAATTCCCCACACAAAGTTAGGCAAGACACTTACCTCAAAACACGCTAACTCAATCTGCTAGTAACCTTTTCCGCGATTATCCAACTTCGAACTGCTCGAATCTGGCCAAAATAACTTTATACCATAAATACAAACCAAAGGAAAATATTCCGGATAATAAAGTTGCAATCTTTAAAAAAAATAAAAAGTCAACTCAAAAGGTCAACCCGGGCCCGCGTCTCGAAACCTGACCAAACTTAGTAAATTTGAACAGTCATTCGATAACGAGTCCAACCATACTAAAATTACTCAATTCCGATCTCAAATCGACCTTCAAATCCTCAAAATATAGTCTATGAAGTTTTCACAATTTTTTCCAATTTTTTCCAACTCAAAACACTAATTATATGGTGAAAATAATGTTGGATTCATGTGTAATAGTCAAATCCGAGTTAGAATCACTTACCCCGGATCAATGCCTTGAAAATCCCTATCAAAATCGTCACAAATCGAGCTCTCTAGGTCCAAAGATGAAGAATGAAATTAAACCCTCGAACTCACCCTTTTATGCTCAGCGATCTCGCATCTGCGAGTCTTCAGCCGCATCTTCGGCTCCGCACCTGCGGAATTTCCATCGCAGGTGGGGCCCTCACTTAGGCCACTAAAATATTGCTTCTGCGGTTCCAGTTTTGCGGAGAAACGACCGCTCCTGCGAGCTCGCTTCTGCAGCTGACATCCGCACCTGCGGTGTCCAACCCGCTTCTGCGGGTGCGCATCTGCACGCCAAAGTCCTCATCGGCGGTTCTTCCCTTGGCTGGCCCTTTCCACCTCTGCGACGACTCCCTCGCACCTGCTGCCACTCCCCTCGCAGGTGCGATGACACCAGAACAACAACAGCTTCAACAATCAACTAAGTCCAAAATTATCCCGATTTCAATCTGATTCACACCCGGGGCCCCCGGGACCCCGTCCGGATATACCAACAAGTTCCAAAACACATAATGGACCTATTCGAGGCCTAAAATCACATCAAACAACATCGATTCTACGAATCGCAACCCAATCCAAACTTATTGAAACTATGAACATTCAACTTCCAAAACTAACGCCGATTTATACCAAACCAACTCCGATTGACCTCAAATTTTGCATACAAGTCATAAATGACACAACGGACCTATTCCAACTTCCGGAATCGGAATCCGACCTCGATATCAATAAAGTCAACTCCCGGTCAAACTTCTCAACCTTCAACTTTCTAACTTTCGCCAATTCAAACCGAAACGACCTACGGACCTCCAAATCAATATCCCGGAAAAGGCTCCCAAGTCCAAAATCACCATACGGAGCTAATGGAACCGCCAAAACTCCATTCCGGAGTCGTGTACACAAAAGTCAAACTCCGGTCAACTCTTTCAACTTAGACCTCCAACTTAGGGACTATATGTCCCATTTCACTCCGAAACTCACCCGAAACCAAAACCAACCACCCCGGCAAGTCAAAAAATCACAATATAACATAGAGGAGGCAATAAATAGGGTAACGGGGCTAAAATACTCAAAACGACCGGCCAGGTCGTTATATTCCCAATTTCAACAAAAGAAAGTTGAACCTCTAGTTGGTGTTCGTAGATGCATAGAATATCCAGACCATTTACCATGCTTGTTGACTTCTATCAAAATCATCAAGTCGTGACTCTAATTCATTCTCCTCCCTTTCTTCTCCTGAAAAAGGAAAGAAGGAAATGGTAGGACTTTAGCAGGTTTCTAAAGTATGCTGGCATGCCGCATCTGCATACTTTGTACGTAGTGCATTACCTGATGATCTTGCTTGAGCTGAGGAGGGAAGGGAATGGACAAAGTAGAAATTGGGTTATTGAAATATTTTATATACTGATAGCCTCTTAATTGGACATTCAAAGTCGTATTTGGGTCTGCAAGTCAGTACGATGCTATAGATGGATAAAGTATAGTTTGCAGTTTTTCTGACATGCAGTCTCACTTTCTATGTTTCTCATCAGCTGCAAATATCGCTATATTTGATTCTGTTCATCTTGTGGTAGGATGCTGATATCGGTAAAAAGAAAAAGAAGAGAGGTCCTTTAACCAAGGAAAAGAGAGCAAAGAAAAAGGTGTCTCTCATTCTCCCTTCATTTTCATTTATTTGTAATTGAGTTTATCTTCCTTTACCCTTCTCTAACAGAAGAATGTTAAATCTAGTAATGTAATATGCTTATGCTCTGATTTCGTAGGATCAAGTTGCTCATTCTTTAGTATATGTCTTTATTTAAAGAATCTAATATATTTTGTAGGCCAAAGAAAGAATTAAACGAGCTGAAAAGAACAGAAAGCTTGGAGTTAAAAGGCTGAAGCTTCCACCAGTGGTGAAACCAAAAGTTGTGACATATTGCCGCCACTATCTCAAAGGAAGATGCTCGGAGGTAATTTAAAATGTCATATAAAAAAAAACAATTCAATTTAGCAGATCTTTCAATGTTTTAGAGATTTAACCTTGTTCATTTTTCTTTTTGACAGGGTGAGAAGTGCAAATTCTCTCATGATACCACCCCCTTGACAAAGTCAAAGGTCTGCTTATGCTTCTTTTATTTTGTTCTATCATATTGTTGTAAGCTGTGGGCACGTTAGGAGATTTGAAGTCTTTGATGTGAAATTGTACTGGGTGGTTGTTGTTGATGATGTGAAATTGTGGCATTAATACCTTGTTTCCTTGTTGAGAATTGCTATAGCCTATTTGAAATAGCACTCAGGTGAGCTTGAATGTTTATTAGCACTTCAATCATCACCATTTGCTGACACCTTTTTTGCTATCAATTACTTTGTCATAATGAGACACAGAACTAGAAATATTCATGAGGGTCAAACCTGTAAAGTTTTATATGAACTAATCAGTCTGGATATTATTAACAACTTAAAAGGGTAGGGGCGGGGCGGGGCGGGGCGGGGAGGGCAGGGAACGAGAGGAAAAGAACCTTACAATGTAAAACTATATTCCACATTTTAGGCTATGCTTTAAATTCCATATATTATATCTTTCTTGTGCATTAAAATTAGTCTGTGTAGGATAGGCACAGGACAGTTTCAGGTTATAGAGATAGAACTGAGTATCTATTTTATGTCTACTACATGCTTAGACGTTTATTGAGAAGGCAACACACCAAGGCATAAAATGTTTGCAGCAGTTTGAGGCTACTGCTTGCTTTCATACTGTCCAAGAAAAAATCTCGTATGGTTTGTAACTTGCTGCACTATCAAATTGATCAGAAAAGAAACAATATTTTAATACTCCCTTTCCTTTACTCACTGTTGCTTTTACAAGTATTTATTTCTATCATGTGGAATAATATCCATGCTTCTAGCCTGTCCTGACTTCTAATTTTTTTAAATATCTTTTTTCCTTCAGCCATGTTGTCATTTTGCACGTCAGTCTTGCATGAAAGGTGATGATTGCCCATTTGATCATCAACTCTCCAAGTATCCGTGCAATAACTATGCATCCAACGGGTTTTGCAGCAGAGGTGCTGATTGTTTATTTTCACATGAGGTATGTTCCTAGTTTCAATAACCTTAAGTATTCATGTTTTCTAGTTTTTTAGGTCACAAATTTTCATTTTCTTACCTCTTTGGAGGGCTTCTTCTCTGTGTCTCAAGGTATTTAACTTCTCGTCTCACTGGCATGTCTCAGATAACTGTTAAGATAGCAGCAGTGACAAGTCCTGCTTCAAGCCTTGAGCTGATGTCACCTTCAGCTCCAAGTAACTCGAACTCTTTGATGCAAGTAAACGCATATGGGGTGTCGCATAAAGACGTTAACTCCTCATCTGGTTCAGCTGGGCGTGCTCCTGGTAAGCGCACTGAGCGGACTGTATTAGAGCCTGTGCAAAAGCCAGCTGCGTGTACACCTAAAGGTGTAACGTTCTTATCTCATGGTAAGTCTTTGCAAGGTGATGCCAGAAAGCATGAAAAGGCTGGGTTATCTTCCAAGGCAGATGATGTTGGAAAACTTAGCTGTCAAATGATCCATAGTAAGTCAAATAATGTTCAGAAGCCAAATGGGTTAATGAAAGGAGTTTCCACGAGGACACCACAAGGAATAAACTTCCTGTCCTTTGGTCAAGCACCTTCAGCTGAGCCCAGTGGCGACACATATTCAGGCTTGTTTAATATGGATTACGGAGTTAAGACGTTGCTGCCTGGTGGCATGAACAATAGTAAAGAAGCTGCAACATGTGCCAAGAGGGATGGCAGTGTCAAGGACGATAATCAAATGTCGACTAGAACTTCCCATGCTTCTGCACCTCGGGGTATAAGCTTCCTCTCGGTGGAGAAAACGGCACAAGACATCTCGCGTCCTAATGAGTGCAACCGTGCTTCATCGCCCATTCAAAGGAGACCAAGTGCAGCAGAAAAAACTTCCGACGAAATGCCGTTTAGGCAGTCGAGTTCCCTATTTTCAGCTGGGCAGACTTTAAATCAGTCTGCACAAAAGTGCAGTGTGGGTATCGCTAGCTCCTCAAAGACACCGTTCCTTGCAAATACACAACCAAGCTCAATTCAAAAGGCTCTTGAGTCAACTTTAGCATTTGCGGCTAAGTTTGACTTGGGAGTTAAGTTTGGAACGTCCAATGGATCCACTAACATTACTTCCTCGATCAATCATTCAAAGGATAGATGAAGACTTTTCAACCGTGATTATGGTAGCACGCCCAGACCCATATGAGTTCCAAATCGTCTCTTTCTTCTTCCAGGCAACAATGCACTCCGAGACAACTCATGACTCTTTAGCCTCCTGTTTCGGATTTTCTGTTTGTTAACAAGTGCAATGCAGATTGCTTTAAGCTTAATGTCATAATGTATGTCAGTTTTGTGGTAAATAAAAACTCTTCTTTACTTAACAAAGAAAATGTATGTCTACATCTCTGTTTTAAAAGGTTTTTCTGGGACTCGCTCCTGGCGGGGCATTACCAAAACGCACTGACACTCACATGTGGGCTTAGTTCCATGAGGCTTACGTCCCTAGCACTCCATTGTGTGTCTTGAACACGCCTAATGCTCAACTCTCGGAGTTCGCCCAACGGTTCATACGCAAATCATGCATTGAATTCCCTAATTAGCTTAATTGACCCTCATAATTCTCTCATAATTCTATAACAAATGAATGATAAAAGTTTTATTCATCTGTAGGAATACAAAAATTGAGAATAACCCAAATGACGAATCATAGTATTGCATATTATTTAATTGAACATCGAGAGAGTGGATTTCATTTGAACATATCTTTGGGAAATAGACAGAATTTGTACCTTGGTCTTCATATCTTAGTTTTATGTCTATCAAATTTGAAAGTAATTTTGTATTTAATCGTGAAGAGATAATATGAAGTTTATTAATTATTTTAGGTGAAAAACATAAATAGTCTTTTTAAGTTGTCCTCAACGATCAATTAAACATTAGTTTAATCTTTTTAACACTTCAAGTGGCTATTATGGACGACCCCGTGAACCTTTCATGCTGACATGGCAAACTATGTGCTTTATATTCAATTCTAAGCGCGTGAACCCCTTAAAATTATATTTTTTCCTTTTTTAAAAAAAGATTGACTTTACTTTATGTAGAGCACCATAATTTTTATGTGAGTCCCACTATATTTTAAATTTTTCACGCATTAATTTCACTTTCTTCTCAAAATATTTAATCTTCACCACCGAATTTACCTGACATAAATATGGCAACAGTAGCTCCTCCACCTTCTGCCATTAATCCACCTCCTCTTCTTCAATTTTGAAATAATAATAATCAATAACAACCATTACACCGTAATAATTTCACTAACCACCTACAAAACTCAATCCCATTTTCGGCAATTTTCCCTCATTGTTAGAGGTGTTGGGTCTTTGAATGTTTTGTTCATCGGAGAAAAATGGATGCCAGGATAACAGCTTTTAGTGGTCTCTTTCGTGTGGAGTTTCAGTTAGTTAAAAATGAAAGAAAAAAGAGAGAGAGAGAGAGAGAAAGAAATGGAGAGATTGGTGCTCTAAAAGCTATGGCCTTTTTTCGGTAAGACAGAGATGGTATTTTACAGTGTTGCTTTTTCTTCTGGGTCTTACTCCATTTTCTCAGAGAAGAAGACCTCCAAGGTTTCCTTAAATAGCAATTTACTGTTGGGAATAAACCTACCACCGAAATAATATCACAGTAATAACAACGGAACAAATAGTATGAAGATACGATAATTAACAAGAATAAAAAAAGACAAGGACATAAAGATTTTTAACGTGGAAAACCCTTCTGAATAAAGGAAAAAATTATGAGCCCGAGTGGAGCAAAATAATCCACTATAATAAGGAATTTTACACCTAATAGTCCGAGTAAAATATTCCAGGAACCACTATACACTCAAAAGAAATAACCCTCTTTTAAGATTCCCACTTCACTATAATATCGCTCACACTCTTTGTTTTTCCTCACAGACTACACCGCCTATGAATATTTCACATTGCTTATATTTTGCTCTGAGATTAGTATGTCTGAATGAGAAACTGAAGGCTTCTATTTATAGAAAGAAGTGTCGTAACTCTTAACCAATCATAAGTTAGTTTCCTGCAACTTGCGATTTGCAAATTGGAAATCGAGAACCAAAACAAATTTTGGGCCAAAATTGGTTTAGACATTTGTTTCCTCCTTTTTGTTTCCTTGATGGGGATGGACCTCACAATCTCCCCCCTCTAGACTCATTCTTCTGAGGGAGGTAACACTAGAATTCTAATTTGAGTGCATGTCGACAAGTTCTTTGCACAGTACGAACTTGTCTCTTG
Organism: Nicotiana paniculata; assembly: GCA_005239505.1. Lineage (NCBI taxonomy): Eukaryota > Viridiplantae > Streptophyta > Magnoliopsida > Solanales > Solanaceae > Nicotiana > Nicotiana paniculata. Next base: position 48,549 of record ML303340.1, on the reverse strand, counting down.
GTACCATTTTGGTCAGCATATCTGCACGATTCTCACTTGTGGAGATCTTCAGGACTTGCATAGATTCACTCTCTACCTTGTCTCGGATCCAATGATATCTCACATCGATATGTTTGGTCCTTGCATGGTACATGGAATTCTTACTCAAGTCTATTGCACTTTGATTGTCACAATAGATAGCATACTCCTTCTGATGCAAGCGAAGCTCTTGAAGGAACCATTCAACCATATCATATCCTTGCCAGCTTCAGTAGTGGAAATGTACTCCGCTTCAGTTGTAGAGAGTGCGACACACTTCTGTAACCTCGATTACCATGATATAGCTCCCCCTGAAAATGTAAATAAATATGCAGTAGTGGATTTTCTGTTATCGTTGTCACCTGCCATATTTGCATTTGTATAGAACTTCGAGACTGGATCAAATCCTCCAAAGCACAAATAATCTCTCAGGTACCTGAGTATCCACTTAACAGCTTCCTAGTGTTCTTTCTTAGGATTTTCAAGAAACCTGCTGACAACATTAACTGCGTGAGGAATATCAGGTCGAGTGTATACCATTACATACATCAAACTTCCTATGGCAGAGGAATAAGGAACTTTGGTCATGCTTTCCTTTTCCTCCATTGTTGTAAGACACATTTTCTTACTCAACTTCATATGACTAGCAAGAGGTGTGCTGACTGGCTTAGCATGAAGCGTTCTAGTATACGTTCAATGTACTTCTCCTGAGACAGCCACAAATTTTTGCTTGTTCGCTTTCGAACAATCTTCATTCCCAGAATTTATTGTGCTGAGACCAAGTCTTTCATATCAAATGACTTGGACAAATCTCCCTTCAACTTTGCGATCAGCTCCTTGTCTTTTCCTACAATTAACATGTCATCCACATACAACAACAAAATAATAAAGTTGTTAGAAAATCTTTTGAAATATACATATGGATCAGAATATATTTTTATGTAAGTTTGACTTTTCATGAATGAGTCAAACTTCTTGTACCACTGCCTTGGTGCCTGCTTCGACTAAAGACTCTTATTCAGTTTGCACATCATGTGTTTCCTTTCAGATACTTCAAGTCCTTCTGGCTTCTCTATATAGATCTCTTATTCCAAATCTCTGTGAAGAAATGCAGTTTTCACGTCTAACTGCTCCACTTCAAGATCTAGGCTAGCTGCTAAGCTCACAATTATTCGAATAGAACTCATTTTGACAACATGTGAGAAAATTTTGTCAAAATCAATACCTTTCTTCTATTCGAAACCTTTTACCACAAATCGAGATTTATATCTGACCAGACTTACTTTTGGGCTATAAAATGTGTATTATAATTTTGGGCTACCGGATGTTATAGATTTGGTCTGAATGGCTATAAATGATATTTTCTCTCTATTTTTCAATATAAAATTTTTTACATTCTTATACACTATATAAAACTTTATTACCCTTCCTACTCAAGTTTTAATATAATTACATATTATATACCCAATTACTACATTTTTAGTCAATTAATGATAATAATTAGTGTCCTAAAATCGCTCTAACGTATTTTCCACTCCCCCACGTTTCTCTCTCCACAACCCTCCCCCTCCCTCACGCATCTTGCACTCACCCACAATTCTCTCTCCACAAACTTCAGAATCCCTCTATTAACGCCTATTTCCTCTTTTCTTCAAAAAATATGCTAAATTTTTACACTCTTCTTCAAAAAATCCATCTCCAGTTTTATAGATTCAAGCTCTAATACTCTACCACACACCTCCATTAACGTCTGTTACTTGCTTGTTTTTCAATGAAGAAGAAAACAACTTCAAAGATCAGCCCTAAAAAAGTTAAAGTAGGTGATATTCCTACATTTGATTTGGGTGTTTTCTCAGAGAATTCACCAAAAAAGGTTTCAAAATCAGCACATGCAAAAGAAGAGAACAAGCCCAGACTTTCCCCTCGTGAAGCTCGTACAAAACAAAAGCACGATATAGATACTGGTGAATCCTCGATACCCGTTAAATATGCAAAACGGAAAGGCAAAGAAATTGCTTTCGATGATGATTTCGTCGAAGAAGAAGCTGTCATGAAAGTTGCAAAAAAAAAATTAGAGTGTCTCCTAATGTTAAACCTTAAGAAGAAAGTTCAAAAATCTTTTAAAACTATTCCCCAGCAGTCTTTGGTGAAGGTAAAAATTTAGTAGTTTCAATTTATTTTTTTAAAGCTAAAAAACTTGTTCTCATTATTATGAATCAACATAATTTTGGTTTTATAGTTGTAGAAATTTGTGTAGATTTATATTTTCTGATTGTAGATAAATTGTTATATAAATATTTTCATGGGTTTGACTTAACAACATCGTATGCCAGTGATAATATGCTACCTAGCATAGGTGGCAAAAAGAAATTCAATTTCCATAATAAAACTGGATAGAAAAAAATTATATACAAAAAATAAATTTACAACAATATTTCTACAATTAATCTGCAATACATGTTGCATCCATTGTGCTAGTTGTTAGCATTATTTCTCTGTATGCCGACTTCAAGAAGGTCCCATCAACTACTACAACTGACCTACAATATTCCCAACCTTTGATTGACGTACTAAGCGCAACAATTGCGTACAAGAAACAATCATCGTCAATCTTCTGTAATTTAACTACCGACCTCGGATAAGTCTTCTCCAGAATATATAAATAACTTGGCAATTGACTGTAGGAGTCAGAAGGATGACCTCTCAAAACTTCCAAAGCTTTTTCCTTTGCTCTCCAAGCTTGCATGTATGTTAAGTTCACGCCGTGTTCAGACAACATATCAGTTTGTATGTCTTTTGGTGTGTAAATTGTCTTAGGATCCACATATTTTGGTATAACCATGCTACCAACTACCATGGCAATAGGTTTGCGTTGTATGTATGTATTGTTCATCAAAGAGCATGTGTGCAAGCTGTTGAATTTTCGAACCTTGAACAATGTTGAATCATTTATGCTGGTGGACTTGAATTGCCATGTACAAATGTCCCTAACACATACCAGGCAGTAGCTACAGAATAAAAATAATTTAAAAAATATTATAAAAAATGTAGCTACAAAATAATAGGATGTTTAAGTATAAAAATATTATATTTAATAATTTATATACAAAAAAAATACAAATTATCTACAATTTGTAGACAATGATATTACAAATTATACAAAACAAATACAAATAAACTACAAATTAAACAAAGATATGATTTTTGACCGTTGAACTGTTCCTACCTTCTAGCACTAGACCTTTTCACCCTAAATTGAAACTTGTTCATGAAAGAATAGTGTTTCATTGCACTGGCAATTATTTGCCTGTCTTTGTAAGCTTGGCCTACTTCAATAACATTTGGCATATGTTCTGTTATGATGATATTTTCATATTTCACTATCGTCGGAGATGTTGGCATGTCAATCAACTTCAGTGTTTCAGATGAACCTGCAATCAATTAAAGTTAACTACAATTTTGACATACATTGTAGAAAGTTTGTAGTAAAATTGTAGAACACGTGAAATTCAATACTTCTATATTCATAACAGTTGCACTACACTTGTTATGTAGTTTTTTTGTAGCAATATTGTAGAAAAAGTGTAGAACACATGAAATATAAACAAACATTACCACTGATATAACAGAGCAAACCTGCAATTGTGTTCGAATTAGAGATACTGCATTCCAAATCGAAATCACGCACTGTTGTACATAGCAGATACATTCCTAAGCTTTTATTTTCCTTTTTCGTCTCCACGTATACTCGAACTCCCATATCGTTCTGAATTTTCATTGGAAGACAATGTTCGTTGACAATGTATTTGATATCGATGATTTTTTCTGATGTATCGATCATTAGATGCTCTGCGGTTGCAGAATTCAATTGACTATAATTTGAATCTTCGCTAACTAGAATTCGGTCAAAATTAAAAATTTTGTATATCCCAAAGCTATCCCAATTACCATTTAGCTGAAGCATAATAGCTATTTTCAACATTATTTCGCAGAATTCAATACAATTGTAGATAATTGCTTCGCTTATGGTTGTGAAACTAGAGTATACAGAGAAAACCAGAGTTATCGGCGATGGAAAACTGAGAAAAACGGCTTAATTGCAGGCTTAATTCAGTTGCAATGATTGCGTCGCAAAAATCTCGATAGAATCCTACGCTATCCCAAAATGCCGTTCCAAAAAAAGGAATGCTATTGCAGAAAAGATTCTAGTTTAAACAACTGTATAGAATTTGTAAACAAAATGTGTTCAAGCCGGATAATTAAATAGATATGAATATTTGCACTTTGGTGGTAAATGTTGTTCCTTGTCATGGTTTTGTGTAGCAAGGGGAAGAGTTGTAGCATGAAAATAATGTTTCTACTACTAATATCCTACCTATAAAAAAATAACCTCTAATTTCAATATAGTGTGGGGTTATGTCTTGGAATTATAGTGCCTTGAAATCTTTGTGATATTCTTGCCTTCTTGAATTAGTAAATTGTTAGAAGACGTCTTTGTTTTTCATTTTACTGGTAGATGTTCGACAAAATACTTCAATGGATCGAGTTTGATATAATCTTTCACTAACTCTAATTTAGAAAACATGTGTTCACCTTATTGAAGTGATTAATGAATTTATACTGACCTAATTTTATCAATTTTTTTTCTTTATACTGTTTCTTAATCATCATACTATATTATAAGCATGAACACTTTTAGGTAAAGTTAGTTTATTAAAATGCCCTTTAAAAGTTAAATGACCAAATTACCCTCTAACTAATATTAAAATTACCTTCCATTAAATGATATTTTGTACTTAATGCCCCGGTGAAAAATATACAACATTAATAAAGAGAATAATTCCAATAATGAGTTGTTGTACGTTCTGGCCGTTATTGATATTATGGAGGATTCATTAACCACAAGTTTTTATGATGTTTTCACACTTTATTTTGTATTCTTTCCATCCTTTATTCAATTTCGTCTCTTCCTTTAGATCCTTTAATATATGAAGTATCAGTTATATATATTTTTATATTTTTTTCAGTTACAACTTCATGTATGCATCACTTAATTATGGAATTTGAAAGAATTCTTTACCATTAAAATTTGAACACCATTATATAAACAGACACATCATGTGCATTCATCATCTTACTTTTCATGTGACCAAATTCAAACATTGTGTAATTCCTTCAGTCTTGATCACCAGCCATCTGTTACATGACATAACAAAAAATGTCAGCAGGGTTTCTCTTAGGGTTCAAATTTTTTTATCAAGGGATAAAGAAAGAAAAGTTTTGTCTTTGTAAATTGGAGAACTCCAGCTTCGTATGCTGAAGTTGTTGTCATTATAACTTGGGAACTTCAGTCCCGTATGCTGAAGTTCCCCATTTATAAAAGACAAAACTTCAGCTTTCCCTAGTGTACTGGGGGAACTCCAGCCCGTATGCTGAAATTTTTGTCTTTATAACTGGGGAACTTCAGCCCCGTATGCTGAAGTTTCTCATTTACAAAGACAAAAACTTCAGCTCTAGCGGTGAAGTTCTTCCCCATTTACAAAGACAACAACTTCAGCTCTAGAACTGAAGTTCCCATTTGCTAGAGCTGAAGAGTTCGCAAGCTACTTCAGGCCCGTCTACTAGAATGCTGAAGTTTTGCGTGATAGTCTTTGCTACTTCAGCCCCCATGCTGAAGTTATGCGCAAAAGCGGGTACGAATGCAAATTTTTTTATAAAGCGAATATAAGTTAAAACGTGGCACAAAAAGTGGATACGGATGTAAAAGCCCCATAAATTTTCATAAAACACTATTGTTTAGTGGTTATTAGCTATCTATAGATATCATTTGCTATATTACGGCTTGTAGATACGTTTTCAGATGTATTTAATGTATTTAGACTACTGTATTCATGAATACAGTAGGAAAAATAGGCGTGAATCATGGAAGTCCAACTAATCAGTTGTTGTATTCAACTGTATTCAAGGGATGTATTCTTGAATACAGTAACGTATATTCCTTAAAAAAAGGACATTTCAGTTGTTTTAAAACGGAAAGGAAATCAATTTAGCAGATAGTCTCCTACTATAATTCAACTAACATAATTATATCACCCATAATCTGTATTTCTCCCTTCGAAAATCTCAATCCGAAAAGTATAAAAAAAATAGAGCAATCTGTGGTTTCAATTCTCCCTTCTTTATTTTCACTTCCTTTGTTACAATTCGTACAAAACAATTTTCAACCATTCAAAATCGAGAATTATACAATTGTATACAGAAATACAGTATAATTCGAATTTGCATATGGCAAGTTTAACAGTGTTATTGCGTCATTCTGGAAAGTGGAACAGTGAGAGTAACTACGTCGATTATTCGACTGAGGGAATACTGATAAAGGAGTATGCGTCGTATAATGATTTGGTTGCGTCAATTTCTAAGCAACTGGACATAGATTTGAGCTCAAAGACCATTAAAATTCAATACAAAGTAGAAGAAAATTGCACGCCAATAGAAATACACAATGATATGGGTTACAGGGTGTATGTAGAGTTGAAAAAAGAGAACAAAGGATTCGGGATGTATCCTTTGTACATAACAACAACTGACAAAGAAGTTGTAGCCGGAGGTAGTTTAATTCAAGGCGACATTGTCCAAATAGACGAAGCAGTTCAAAGTTATAATTTCAATACGGATAAGACACTTGCTATTGATGTTGTCAATTTACGCGAACCAATTAGGGTGTTCGAAATGGACAAGGATTTGATAATTTCAAAAACTAACCAAAGGGAGGTAATGGCTGGACAAGTATATAAGGATAAAGCTACATTGAAAGAGGTGATGGAGCGTTACACTATATCTGAAAGGTTTCAATTCGGGGTTGATAGGTCTAATGCTATCAGGTTTGATTGTTCTTAATTATTCATTATTTGTTTTTGTATATTGTATTCATGGTAGGAGTTGTAAATCGTATGCAGGTGTATTTAGGTATATTTATGAATCTTACTTGACCTAAACTGTTGTGTGTTTTTTATTTTTTATGTATTAATAATATATGTATTCTTGTGGAGCATTAGGCTGGTACATAAGATTTATATGTAAATTCAAATTGTATGTAGATGTATTTAGGTGTATTTGTGAATTTTTTTCCTAACTTTCATTTTTCTGATTTTTTTTTTATGTATTAATAACACATGTATTCTTGTGGAGCATTACACTGGTACAGAAGAATTGTATTGTAAATTCAATTGTATGTTGATGTATTTAGGTGTATTTATGAATTTTTAATTGACCTTCACTGGTGTGCTTTTTTTAATTTTTTATGTATTAATAATACATGTAGTCGTGATAGGCATTACGCTGGTACAGAAGAATTGTATGTAAATTCAAACTGTATGTAGATGTATTTAGGTGTATTTGTGAATTTTTAATTGACCTTCATTGTTGTGCTTTTTATTATTGTTTTTGTATTAATAATACATGTATTCTAATGTATTCAATGTATTTAACCATTTTTTATTAATTGTATTTAAATGTATACATATAAGTGTAGGCTTATTCAGACATGTTTAAATGTATAAAAGTGTATATATTTGTGTTGTATACTGATCATATGTATAATGATAAATTCTTTGCAACAATGCATTATTATGTATGTCAGAAGATTGTGAATGGAGGTTTAAGGCATCTAGCATTAACAAATCACAATTATTCAAAGTGAGAGAGGTCAATGATAAGCATACATATCCGTTGAAGGATAAAGTATATGAGCAACGTCAAGCAAGTAGCAGTTATCAGTGGTATGATTAGGTCCAAGCTTACTAATCATAAGAGGAAATACACTCCAAAAGATATAATTGATGATGTGAAATCAGATTTTGGTGTAGATGTTAGTTACATGTTGGCGTGGCGGGCTAAAGAAAAGGCAATGAATTTTTTGAGGGGTGAATCGACCGATTCATACAATAAATTATCAGGATACTTGTATACAATGGATATGACATATCCTGGTTCGCACATTGGAATGGTAAAATCCCCACAAAATAAGTTCAAGTATGTGTATATATCCTTGTATGCCTTTATAAAGGGGTTCGATCAATGTAGACCCATTGTGGTTGTGGATGGAAGCCACTTAAAATCGTATTCACTGGGACTTTCGTCTCGTCCAGCACGTTGGATGGTGCAGGTAAGTATGCTGATTATAATAAAATATTATAATATTACTACATATTAAATATTGAAATACGCATTTATAATATGTATGCAATTTTCTTTACAGGCCATATACTTCCACTAGCATATGGTGTTATTGACTCAGAGAATGATGATGCTTGGACGTGGCTCTTTGAGCAATTCAAGGAAGCATATGGTGAGAGGGAAAGCATGTGCATCGTTTCAGATAGGAACAAAAGTATCATCAAGTCTGTATCAAGAGTGTATCCAACTGTACCACATTTTGCTTGTATATGGAATCTTTGGAACAACGTATATAAGAAATTCAAAAAGAGTCATTCAAAGTTGAGCGAGATATACTTCTCGATGGAAAAAGCATATACATAGGCTGAGTTTTACAGTCTAATGGAGAAGGTGGAGAAGATAGATATTAGGGTGAAGGAATACTTGGAGTTAGCTGGAAACGAAAAGTGGGCTACGTTGTATGCACCCGTTAACAGGGGATGGACAATGACGTCAAATATTGCTGAGTCAACCAATGCCGCACTTGTGTCAGCGAGGGAATTACTAATATACGACTTTCTCGAAGAAGTTAGGAAAATGTTTGGACGTTGGAGTTGCAGCCATCAGAAAGAAGCTTCACAGACATACACAACACTTGGGAAAAAATACCAGGAGATGCTTACCTTGAACGAGGCAATGTCTACATGAATGACTGTAAGTTATTTTTTTATTTACGTATCTGTATTCTATATTTAGCCATGGTACAAGGTATTTAACTGTATATATTTAAAGGTATCCATGGACGTTGTATCCTATATTCATTCAATACTCCTCTTTAATATTCTGCAAACATTCATATATTATGTATTCTAATGTATTCAATGTATTTAACTGTATATACTTGTATGTCTTTGAATTTTGTATGTATAAGTGTGTTTGTATTTAATACAGTTGTACTTTAATTCAATATATATTGTGATTCATAAAGCTAAAAAAAAGTTTAATACTCTATATTAAAATCATATTTAATTATACATATATTGTAATTAATACGTCTATTCTTTGATATATGAATTATTTTTTAAAATAATTCAAACTAATAGGTCTATGTTAAATGTAGGTAGTGCCATCAACTGAATATTTGCATACGGTGAACGATGAAGGAAGGCATTACACTGTGTGCCTCTTAGAGAGAAAATGCAGTTGTGGGCGGTTCCAAATCGACGAATTACCGTGCCCACACGCTTGGACTGTCCTGAAGAGCAAGTTTCTAATGCAAGAAGATTATTGCTCTGACTATTACAAACCAAAGTCTGTTGTAATGACATATGAAGTGCCCGTGTATCCGTTGCTGGACCAGAAAGAATGGAATATACCAGCACATATATCAGATGAAGTTGTATTACCACCCAAATGGAAAAGACCTCCTGGAAGACCAAAGAAGAAGCGTGATAAGTCGTTCATTGAATTGATGCAGAAGAAAAATCAACATTCGTGTAGCATATGTGGGCAGGAAGAACATAATAAACGTACTTGTAGAAATGCTCCACGTAGAAATTAGTTCACATTCTGACTTGTATTAATTCTATAACGATTTGTCATATATTCCGGTGAAATTTAGAATCTATTCTGGATATAGTTAGTTGGTGTATTAAATCTGAATACGTAATTAAAATACAACTATTATATTACTTTATTATATCTGAATATAGATCAATAAAATCACTGAATAGATATGATTACACTCAGTTATATACATAGGATATGATTGTATTGTAAAAAGATGTAATACTTCAATCAACGTGACTGATGATTTTTTTTGAATACATATCATATATCAGAGATTGAATATGATTTTTGAATATTAAATACATGTATTCAGATACATATGAATACATATTAATACAACCTGTTATACACGTATACATGTCTAAATATATATTGTACAAATTCCTAAATAAACTTGAATACATATGCATACAGATGAATACAGATGAATAAAAGCAGTTGAATACATAATACATGTATTCAAAATACACTTGAATAAATATTAATACAATATATTATATAAATATGAAGGTCTAAATACACCTGATGAAAATACGTGAACATAAACTGATGAATTCATATATATACAATTTAATGAATATAGACAAATATATCCTGTTAAATTACATATGAATATAAATTGTTAAATACAGACTAATACATAAAGTTGAATACAAATGAATACAACATGTTGAATACATATCAATACAAACCGTTGTAAACATACAACAACATGTTGAAGGACAGATGAATTCAGATGCACAAAATACAGTTAATACATCGATTTGGATACTTGAAATGATCGTATATAAACACTGTTGATACAGTGAATACAAAAATTGCTAAACTAAATACCATCTTTACCAACACGTTGTCAAAAGACACAGTATTCACAAAAAGAAAACCTATCGAAAACTACATTCACCTAAGACTACTCTAACATTATCTTAACCGACGTCTGTGATTTGCCTAACAATATTTGAAGGTTCTTTGCTCTCGCTAATGGCATCAACGTCTATCTTTCGCATAGCATAGTCCCAAAGGACGGCACCATATCTTTGACAGAGTAAATTGGCATCAAATTTTGTTTCAGGAACCAAACCAACGGTGCTCAGAAACTCTGCGTATGTCGCGACATCAACCCCATAATCCCTGATAAAATACATTAAAACAGTTAAAAACAATTAATTTTATTAGAAATGTCTTACAAGGAAGATGATTAAATACATACATGCTCCCGGATTTTTGTTGAGGAAGATTTGAAATGAAAACAACATCAAAGGGATCAGTTTGTGTCTTGTCACTGTATGCTGAGTCATGAGACCAATCTATGCCTTGCTTGTCTCTGTAAAAACCATTGATCGATAGATACAGAGGTACAAGCTTAGCTAGCTTATCGATCTCAGAAGCCACATATGCATCATGCCATGTTGATCTATATGAGTCATATACTTTGATGCATCTATCCTTGAATGAGACAACTGCCAATATCTAATGAAGTTTGTCCTTCAAGTTGACTGGTATCAAGAAATTGTCAACAGTATGCCACAATACATTTGCTAGCAATCTGTATCCCCTTGTGTATTCACATACCACATTCTCTTCTTTGGCTACATTTGCATTACTATCTGTATCAGCATACCTGTCGAATATTTCAGCTATTCTTGTCTTGAATATACAATCAACAGTTGTATACTTAAAGTTGGGTATTTGGTTGTACTTGACCTTTTTTCTCAAGTAGCAAAAGATGACATCAATATGCTACATATAAAATTGAATACATAGCGTCAGTGCATTGAATGAAATTCAGAAAAATTCAACTGCTGAAAACAGAATTGAACTTCCAAAATTGTATATTACATACATAATGCTGAATACATGTATGTATTTTATATAGAGTAAATTTTAAACTATATATTACAAAATTGAACTTCTAAAATTGTATGTTACATACATAATACTGAATACATGTATTTTTATTTGATACTAAATACATTTTATACTGTATGTTACAAAGTTGAATTTGTAAAACTGTATGTTACATACATAATACAGAATACATGTATTTATTTGATACAAAATACATTTAATAAACTGAATCTGGAAGGAGTTTAACTCACATTGTCATTCCATAGTTTGCCGTCAAATGAGAGAAGGTAAAACTAATTTTTTGAACTGACTTCATCAATGCCAAAATCCAAAGGTATATGCAGTGTTGACTTGTTCTTTTTGTAATGGTCTTCCAAATCACTTATACAATGAGTGTGTTGACAAGGAGAAGTGTTACCCCAGAGGAAAGACGAGGAGTATTGGAAGAAATGGGTCAGCTCTGGTGTTGGGTCAACATAACAATGGAAGTAATTGGTCCTTTTTGAATGGGAATTCTCTACCGGCATCTGTGGCAATACTTTTGGGATAGACAGTTTGTGTGATTCGATTGAGTTGGGGAGATGCGGTCCTGATGGCTTACTTGCATGCTGGCGGGTCTCGGATAGTTCCCGATGGTGTTGGCCACAACTTGAGTCAGCTATCTTCTACGGGCATGAGGGATATTTTGTACATTATGGCTTTCTCCTGGATGGATATTAGAAGTTAATAGAATGTTGGCACTAATGGACATCATATTCGAAGAGTGTGCATTTCAGGAAGGCACCTTGTGTTATGGGTTGCATATGCTTGGCAAGTGGTATGGTGATACGGGGTTTTGAGGCTTCTGAGATTCAGATTTCGTAACATGGATGAGAAATTTACATCGGCGCTTCAGTAAGATGATGGTATGTGAGTGATGTATCAGTCATTCGAGTAGCGTAGTTGAATTCTGGTATGGAAATTTTGGTATTCCTGAGGGCTTGGGGCTAGGTGTTCCCATATGCGAGCTATTTCTTGTTTATGGATTATGAGAAAATGTTGAGAAAAGGGATAACTAATAGAATATATTATAGATAGGTTGCTATGGATTGTTGGAAGGATATTCACCTAATTGGGAAGAATCAGGATTTGGTTGGGGGTTGTTTGAAAGCTCAACGAGAATGTGTATTTTATATCAGATCAGGATTGGGTACTCTTGTGAGCTTGATATCACGGTTATGTTACCGGGCAGAATGGATATTATTTTTGCCTATGTTCTATGTTATGTGTTACTCTCTTATGTTGTGATGGATTGTGGTGTTGTATGATTATTGTCCATGCATGTTGTAATTATGTTCAGGCCTTATGGCGATATGGGCAAGATAGCCCTCGTGATGTTGATTTGCTCACTGCACCTTAGTTGTGCTTTCTTTCTTCCGTGTTTTATTATTTCTATTCATTTTCCCACAGTTATACTTGCGCACCCTATTTTGCTTGACATCAGTATTCATGTGATCAGTGAAACCGAGCACTTTGGCTTGATGAGTATTAGGGAGCGGGTTGCACGCCGCATCAGATGTTATGTGGGATACCCTTTCCTTATGTTTATATTGTGCTTTGTTTTTCTTATGTGGGATAAGTTGATGAAACTGTACTTTGTCATTATATCTGTTGCAATTGTTAGATAATCCTCATACCTTGCTTTCTTTCTATTTTGCTTCATGCTTGAGTTATTGCTTGTTAGGTGTACGGACCTTGTTAGGTGAGAATCTGTGTGGTCCCGTGATGAGTTGTTAGTTGGGCTGCTGGTATTGGCTGAGAAGAGGTTCTTAGACCTGAGGTTTTCACATCGTACTGAGGTGAGGAGTGGTTAGAATGATGATGATATTTCCGCTCAGATTTGGGCAATGTCTCTTGAAGGACGGGAGAGCTTCTTGGCTTATTGACTTCGTGGGTGGTTGCGAGTTTCTGCATGTTTTTTGTGTCATGGTCAACGTCGTGGAATTTGGGAACAAGGTTTTATTAAATGTGAAGCATAATGCCGGCATCCAGAGTGTTATTGGGCAGCTATGATGATCAGAAGATATTACTACGGGAATTTGAGTTATGTGGAAGAGCATGTGATAGTGCTCTGGGTTGAACTTGTAGCTCGGTTCAGCTTGATCAGGTTTGTATAGTATGATGATGCAAGATTCGGGTCCTGTGATGAATTTCAGATGTCGATATTTGGGTTCTTTCATAAGGTTATGGGCTACGAATAAAGTGAGATCTACAGTTAAATTGTGTTGTCAATCCTACATAGGTTTGGGTGATGGGGAATCACCCCCCGGGTGTATGTATGGCAAGCTCATGCAGTGGTTTGATGGATTTGGAACGACTCTGGGCACGTTCGAGGAGGAACGTATGTTTAAGTGGGGAAGGATGTAACGATCCGACTGGTCGTTTTGAGCAATTGCATTCGATTTGGCAGTTTGAGGTCACGAGTAGCTTCACACAGTGTATTATGACTTGCGTGCATTGTCGATTCGGGTTTTTGAGAGGGTCGGAAAGGATTTTAGGAGTGACTCTCATTTTAGAAGTTCGAAGTTGAAAGAATTGACCCAGGGTTTGACCTTTGAGTATTTGACCTCAGATCGGAGTTTTGACGGTTCTATCAGGTCCGGATAGTGATTTTGGGCTTGAGTGTATGTCCGAAATTTCATTTGGATATTTCAAAAAGGTTTCAGCATCATTTGGCGGAAGTTGGCAATTTAAAGATTTAAAATCTTCCTAAGTTTGACCATGATTTGACTTTAAGGCTATCGGGTCCAGATTGTGGTTTTGGAATTTGGAATAGGTCTGTTTTGTCAATTGGAACTTGCCTTCAAAATTTGGTATCGTTTGTAGTTGATTTGATGTGGTTCGGACGCTTGATTGCAATTCTAGAAGTTCTTGAAGTTCATGGTGATTTTCATGCGTTTTGGCATCTGATTCATGGTTCTAGAGGTTATATTTTGGTGTTTCGATCCCGCGAGCGAGTTCGTGTTATGTTTTCAGAATTGTGAGAGTGTTTGGTTTAGAGCCCCGAGGGCTCGGATGAGTTTTGAAGGCGTTTCAGAGTGTTTGAAAGAAGGTTCAGCTGTGTTGGTGATTTTGTTCTTGCATTTGCGATGACCGCATTTGCGAGGTCATTCTCGCATTTGGGAAGATGGACTGGGGTAGGGGAGTTTGCATTTGCGAGCCACTTCATCTCATTTGCGATTGCAGCTCCGCATTTTTGATATCATCTGTCGCTTTTGCGAACAACTCAGAGCTCGCATTTGCGATACTTGTGTCGCATTTGCAACCTGATAGAGTTGGACAGCCTTCGCATTTGCGATACTTTTGTCGCATTTGCAAGAAACGTATTTGCGAGCATCACATTTGTGATCCTGATGACGCAAATGCGACATCTGAGGCTGGTATTAAGATTCTCCTTTCGGGACTTAGCTTCATTTTATCATATTTTGAACCCTAGGTCCTAGAGTGGGCAATTTTGAGAAAAGATTTTCGTACCAAATCATTGGGTAAGTGCCTTTTCAATTTCTAACTATATTTTGTGATTATATCTTAGATTTGACATCAAATTCATGAGAGTTTAAAGGAAAATTTGTAAAATCTTTCAAACTGTAAAATCATGATTTGAAGGACGAATTGGTATCGGAACTTGATAATTTTTGTGTGGCTGAACTCGTATTGATAATCATCTCAACTATGTCTTATAGAAATACTAAATGGGCACTGCAAATATAATCCGGGGTATTACGCCCAGAGTCGATCCCATAGGGAATTTACGTATCAATCAAGCCGTCAGAATATGAAACTTTTACTTAATCAGTTTTCTCAAGACTTTTGAATCTCAATTGGTAATGTTTTACTATTTCTACTGACAAAATTAATAAACTAATGATTAACTAACAATATGGTGTAAACAATTATAATAAAGGTCTAAGGTCATGGTTTCCCCCGTTGGTGAACTTCCTTCTTGGATACTTCTTATAGTTTGATTAGTTGTCTCTATCAATCATGAACACTCTATCTACCATAAATCTCTCTCAAGTAATTATGATAATTTACTAGAC
>ML303340.1:0-32842 GCA_005239505.1 Nicotiana paniculata | reverse complement strand
CTCATGCTCATAATAATCAACTCTAAAATAACTTGCATAATTAAACTACAAAGTAATGAATAAAAGCTGTAAAAATCAATGTTTTGTTTCTCTGAGTAGTATTCCACAAGCGTCTCTTGTCTCTAATGGCATCTCTCCCTTCAAGTTGTGTTTTTGGGTCTATCTATATGTTTGGGATAAACCCTAAACGTGTAGCAGACTTCTATTCAAACTGGGAAACACTTAAAATCTTTAAAACTCGGATTGGACCAGACCAGGGACCTGACTTTATGGCCCAAACACCTGGATATAGCCTGGTTTTACCAAGCTTTATAGCCCAAACGCTCAGCTATAGCCTGGTATGACTAGGCTTTACAGCCCAAACGCCCGGCTATAGCCCGGTGCACTCCTCTTCGCCTCTTGAACATATTTTCGACGTTTATGCATCCATTTAGCTCGGCTTCCATCTCCAATTCACCTTCACATGAAATAGATTTCATTAGGAACATATGAAGTGTATTTTTATCATTAACGCACATAAAATGTAAGTCACATAATTTGTTAAACCATGAATTCTAGCCACACATCAATTGGAATGGGTGTTCGAGTTTTGTAAATTTTTTCGGGTTTCGAGGTGCATGCCCGGGGAGTTGACTTTTGTTGACTTCTTACAAATTGTATAAGTATCGTAGCTTTGTTAATTGAAATTATTTTTTGTTGCATTGTTTGATGTATTTAAGTCATTTTTTGGCTAGATTGAGCCGAGCGTTGGTGAATTGGTAAAGGAAAAGCTAAATTGAGTATCGAATTGGCCAAATTGAAGTAAGTATCTTGTCTAAATTTGTGGGGGGGGGGGGTGAGGGGAGACCACCCCTTAGGAATTGAGTCAATTGTGCTATCTTGATAAGTGAAAGCCGTGTACACAAGGTGACGATTGGGTAGAGAGTTTATATGTGGTATTGACCGATTATATTGCCTAGACTCTTTCCATGCTTTTGAGTAAATTATAATGAAATGTGGTATCTCTTTGTTAGACTACTCTCACATGCTCTATATGGTGTCGTTAGTCCTTATTTACCTCTTATTTGTTATTTGGCCTCTATATGCCTTGGTTGTTGTCATTGCCTTTATTATATATTGTTACTTCTTAACTGGTGAGTTATTCTATGATTACGTGCTTATCTATTACGAGTCCAAGTTGTTGTGAATACATGTGTAGTTATCACGTGCCTTACATGTCTTGTTTCCTTGTAAAGGTTGTTGTATTCCTTTGATTGTTACGTGGTTCCCTTATTGTCGTGTACTCATACTTTTCGTTGTAGAATTTCTTGTGATTAAGTTGTTGAATTGTTGTTGATTGATTTATATTATTATATGATAGGATCGGGTTGCACGCCGCAATATGAGGAATAAGGGTGATATATATATATTGAGGAGGAATAAGGGTGAATTGCTATTATACGGTGGGATCGGGTTGCACGCCGCAACAGGAGGAATAAGGGTGGATTGATATGGTGTAATAAGGGTGAATTATCATATTGCTAGTGATATATGGCGGGATCGGGTTGAATGCCGAAACATATATATATTATTTACTGTTATTGTTATTGTTACAGAGGAATAAGGGAGGATTTTGTGTTGTTTGGTGGGATCGAGATGCGTGCCGCATAAGTTTATGTGTTTTATGTATTTTTCTCTAACTGTGTAAGTTATTTGGTAGTTTTACATTTCAGTTAAGGATTGGTTATAGCTTGGTACTGATAAGACACTTGAGTTATGTATTTATTTATGCAAATTTTCGATTTTCAAAGTGAATTTACTATGTTGAGTCATTACCTCCTGCATTACCTCCTGCCCTACTGAGTCGTTAATAAGATAGTATTTTAAAAATGAAAGAACTAATATCATGTTACCTTGTGTGACTTTAAGTTAGAACTCGCCGTTTATTTCGATACTTACCATTTTCTACTGGTTGTCATATCTTACTTCAACTGCTTTCTCAACTTAATCCTCTCAACCTGACCGGGGTTTTATTTTACTTACAAAGGAATTGTTATTATGTTTTTAACCTAATAAACTCTACATTAAATTCAAAAGCTTATCCGGTGTCGTATTTTATTTGGAAATGTTATTTTCTTCACTCAAATGGTTTCTAAAATAAACTCATCTTTCTCATTGATTTCTTCACTTGGTCTAGAAACTGTATCATTACCTTACGATATATGAATGGAATCTATTGAACACCTTAATTTGCATGTGACGCGGATATTGTAAGTTTATAGAGAATTCAATTTTTAAAGTGGAGAATTTTGGCCGTGACAAGTTGGTATCAGAGCTCTAGGTTCATATGTGCTACGATTCATAAGCAGGTTTAGTAGAGTCTTGCGAATCGGTATGAAGACGTCTGTACTTATCTTCGAGAGGTTACGGAAACTATTAAAAAATTTCACCTCTTTCTTTCCTTATCGTGCAACATTGATTCAGCTCGAAGCATATATCTTATGTCCCTTTTTTGCATCCACTCGTGTATCATATGGCACACTCGATATCAGCTATGCGCCAACTGTTCGTGATGCGGTAGATGGACTACGAGGGAGCCATGGATGCTCAAACATTGTCTCAACGTGTCTTCCGGACTAAGGATGCAGAGGTATTAAGGGTAAACAATGTTCTTTTACATTTGTCCCTCATCGGAGTCAGGAAGGGTTTTGTAGCTTAATAAAAGCCGTAGCGAAGCAATAAGGTTCGTCCCTTCGGGGACATCCGATAAAATTGGAGCGATATAGAGAAGATTAGCATGGCCCCTGTGCAAGGATGACACAACACAAATCGAGAAATGGTCCAAACTTTTTTACAAATTTTTGCCTGTGGTCGGTGTCCCTCTTTACGTAACACAATTTTTGCTGTTGCTGTTTGGCATGTAGAATCAACCAATTTTTGTAGACTACCTTCAATCTACTTCCACATTGAGCCACTTTTTTCTGCTTAATGCCTTTTCTTTTGAATATTGAGGAAAACCTGCCTAAATCGTTGTTACCTTCCTTTGTGATATTTCTCCCTGCAATGAAGAACGTACTAATTTCTAAGCCAAGTGTACATGTTAGGGAGTATATGTTCTGAGTTACTGACTTAATCTTAGTGTGGAAACATATAAATAGTTTTGCAATTCGTAGGATATCCAACCCTCATTCTCATAATGAGAAGACAATTAATTGTATTCTAATGAAGTGAATCAATAACTTATAAAATTGCTTGCTGCGAATGCATGAGATTCCTGCTTGTGATTTTTAGTAAAAATTGCGCGGGCGCCCCCATTTAACCTATACTCGCTTTTTTTAAAACTTTTAACTTGTACCTACTTTTTAAATAACTTCAGCTCCCTTTTCCCTCGCTGAGCTGAAGTTCACCAGTTAAGCGGAAGTTCGCCAATTATAAAGACAAAACTTCAGCATACGGGCTGAAATTCCCCAGTTACAAATACGAAACTTCAGCTCTAACAGCTCTAGAGCTGTAGTTAGTTTCCCAGTTACAAACTTCAGCTCTAGAGCTGAAGTTCCCAAGTTATAAAGACAACAACTTCAGTATACGGGGCTGAAGTTCCCTAGTTACAAAGACAAAACTTCAGCTCTAGACAACTTCAGCTCTAGAGCTGAAGTTTTGTCTTTGTTAACTGGGGAACTTCAACCCTGTATGCTGAAATTGTTGTGTTTATAACTTGGAAACTTCAGCCCGTATGCTGAAGTTCCCCGTTTACAAAAGACAAAACTTCAGCTCTTTCCCTAGTGTAACTGGGGGAACTTCAGCCCTTATGCTGAAGTTTTTGTCTTTATAACTGGGGAACTTCAGCCCCGTATGCTGAAGTTCCCCATTTACAAAGACAAAAACTTCAGCTCTAGAGCCGAAGTCCCCCATTTACTAGAGCTGAAGTTCGCAAGCTACTTCAGGCCCGTCTACTAGAATGCTGAAGTTTTGCGTGATTGCTTTTGCTACTTCATCCCCGTATGCTGAAGTTCCCCATTTACAAAGACAAAAACTTCAGCTCTAGAGCCGAAGTCCCCCATTTACTAGAGCTGAAGTTCGCAAGCTACTTCAGGCCCGTCTACTAGAATGCTGAAGTTTTGCGTGATTGCTTTTGCTACTTCATCCCCGTATGCTGAAGTTATGCGCAAAAGCGGGTACGGATGCAATTTTTTTTACAAAGCGGATATAAGTTAAAACGTAACACAAAAAATGGGTACGAATACAAAAGCCCCTGATTTTAAGACAATGCTCGTGCCTTCATCCTTTTGTTGAGTTCAATTCTTCTCGCTAATATGTATTTCTATTTGTTCTCGAGTCCATATACTATCAAATTAAACATATAATGGTTTTTATTGCACAAAATTATAATATATATATATATATATATATATATATATATATATATTTTAGTTGTCATGTTCATCTTTTATACCGTCTTTTAAGAAATTATTAATAATAAAGGCTTTTTTGACACAATTTCTAGTTAATGGTGTCTCCAGTTTTAAAATGATGAAACCTAAATTTTGTTTTATCATGAGAAGGTCTAGCACAACAGTGAACATGTAAGTTTGGCCAAGCTTCTATTTAGCCAAAAGTATTTTTTCTTTTTTTAGTTAAAAGTTTTAAAAAAAAAATTAAGGTGCTTGCGAAGCTTTTGGAAGAAAAAAAAGTACTTTTAACGAGAAACAGAAGCAGCTTTTGAGAAGCAGAAAAAAGAAGTTCCTCTACAAAATCACTATTTTGAAAAAGCACTCTTGAGAAAAATACATTTAAAAGCACTTTTTAAAAGCTTGGCCAAACATTAATAAGTACTGTTCAAACTAAGTAGTCAAACGCAAACTGTTTTTCATCAGAAAAACACTTAATAAAAGTACTAAAAAGTAATTTTATGAAAAACACAATTCAAAATAAACTAATTTTAGAAGTTGGGCCAAGCATGCTATAAATGTTGTGTGAAGATGAACTTAGAGTGAGTGAGTACTATGAATGGCAACAGCCCTATAAACGGTTCCATGCACATAATGTCATCAAAATTTGTATGATACTTTTATTATAAAAAATAATTATAAGGATATAAATTGTGCAATTATGATAGCTTTCGAAAATTAAAGCTTCGTTAACTATTCAACAAATTATATTTTAAGATAAAATGTTAGACCATGTTTTATAATCGAGAAATTTTTGAAAACCAACAGGTGCATGATTTAAAACTAGATAGATAAGGACTCACCTTTTTTAGAGAAATTTTCAGAAATCACTATATTTTAGTGATTATTACATTGCTATAGCTATTATTTACTAAATTATTTCCTATAGCAATGTTTTCCGTTGTTTTAGACTGTATTCAATGTATTTTTGCTACTGTATTCATCAATACAATAGCAAAACTCGACGGAAAACAAGAGAGTCCAGCTACGAAGAGAATGTATTCGATTGTATTCGCGAGTTGTATTCGTGAATATAGTAACGGAATTTGTGAAAAAAAGGTGCTGTTTTAAAACGGTAAGTGAATCAATTTAACGCGATAGACTCCTAGTATAACTCACCAAAACTCAATTTTAACACACAAAATTTGAATTTTCAGTTATAGAAAAGATTCTCAACCGAAAAACACCCCAAAAACAGAACAATCTTCAGAGATTCAATCCATACTTTCTTTTTTTTAATGGTATCTTTACTAAAATATTTTTTTGTGTTTTCTTTACAAATAGATTTATATATCAAAATTATATAATTACATTGAATACAGTTAAATACATAAAAAATACATTGAATACATGAAGTATAGCAGGTCATCTATAGTGAAAAAACATATGAATACATACTGCGGATACATTTGAATACATATATACATTTGAATACATAAATTATATTAATTAAAAAAATATATGAATACATTCATGGAATACATCGAGACAGTGAATACAATGAAATACATGAAATACATCGAGATGCATTGAAATACAATTGAAAAAAAGACAGTGAATACAATGAAATACATGGAAATACAGCGAGATACATGTACAATGATAAAAAAGGTAACAGAATCTTCAAGACAAAGCAGCTACTTCTTTTTTCTCTTTTGCCGTTTTATTTTCGCATTCCTTCACCTTGTCAAAATCTTCTTCTTATAATTTCATAGAATGAATTTGAATTAGTTGGACCGTGAATTTTGAATAACAAGTAGTTAAGCAAAAAAATCACTTCTCTACTTTCAATTCAAAATGGCGTGAAAGATGTTGGATCTTAGAGTTTTTCAACTTCAACTATTTTAGATCGTCACGTTTTGAAACCAAATTGTTTTCTAATGTAATCATCACTTCAGAAAAAGAAGAAGGTATTGATGGCCGGAGGAAGGAGTTAGGGGTGACACAACAAGGAATGGGGAAGTGACCGTCAGCCGGATCTATTGTTGGGAAGAACACAACCCCTGCTAGGGTTTCTAAAAGCATGGGAGGAAAAAAAACGAGGGAAAAAGAGAAGAAAGAGGAAAGAGAAAGGGAAGAGAGAGGGATAGCGGAAAATTATATATAACGTATTTAATGGCTTAAA
The DNA here is from genome assembly GCA_005239505.1 of Nicotiana paniculata. NCBI lineage: Eukaryota > Viridiplantae > Streptophyta > Magnoliopsida > Solanales > Solanaceae > Nicotiana > Nicotiana paniculata. The sequence continues at coordinate 26,290 of ML303340.1, read as the reverse complement.
TGTAGGAAGTGACCATAAATAGATATTTTGCTATAAAAATTAAAAGGTAGCTATAGGAGATTATTTTTTAAAAGGGTATTTATTTATAATAATTAAGGTATCAACCTTTGCTATAGGAGGTAAAATTTCTCCTTTTTCTTTTTTACGGTGCTATTTATACATCATGCCCTTTATAATTTTAAATTTAAGAAAATGACCTTTCCGGATCTCTTATGTATAAAAGACACATTTCTTACGTGTAAAAGTAAATCTCTCATCTGCAAAATAAAAAAAAGAATAGAGTTATAAAACTAAAGACAAGTTTGTAAAGAACCAAACCATTAATAGAATCGGGGTAAATTCAAAAATCATTAATGTAGCCCATATTGTTTTGTAGTTCATTTCTATTTTAAGTATAAAAACGGAAAGTTGATTCAATAATTTAAAATGTCATGATTAACGTGACAAGCTTAACCTAGGTCACTATATACATTATCTCTTCAACTAGGTGAATAATATACTCGATAACGTGATGCCTGTGATAACAAAAAAGGAAACAACTTCAGGCATGTTGAGTTAGCACCGATTTCAGAAGTACAGGGTCTGAAATCTGAACTGTGAAGCTCCTTCTGCTCCTGCTCCCACACCTGGTCGCATTGTGCTCACTTAGACCTCTTATTCTGTGGGGTAATCCACAGTCATTACAAATTGATAAGGACAAAATTGTGTAAATCCAGCAACTGATTTTACCCGAATTTGCCAGTGAGCAGCATAATTCAGAAAACAAGAGTAGTCGCTTGGCCAGACTTGATCAAATCGAAACAACTACCTAACAGCGACCGAAAAATAGACTTCTTTTTCTTCACAGAGATGAGCAACTTCATGATTAGGACCTCCACAGCTCCGGAACAACTGATCATCGTCAGACATGCATTCTAAAACGATACAGATCTTCAATGAGAAACAGTTTGCCCTGGGGGTTTGATAGAAGGGTGCAACAAACGTGAACTTCCTTACTTCATTGTGCCCTTCAATCTCATGAAAATCCAGGAAAACAAATTGAGTTAACTTCTCTTCGAGACTCATTTTTATCCACAGCCTATTCTCGCTCGAGATGTTATGGAGTGTGATATCTAAGGATAGACCAACAGGCAGCCCAGAGATAAAAGGAAGAGGATTTTGAAAGTCATTGCCTTGAAAATGCAGTTCAGCTTCCATACATTTGAGATTTCCCGAAGAAACTACCTTGCTTGGAGTGAAATGCTCAAGTGACTTCAGAAGGAGATATGGATTATCCAAGATCGGACAACTGGTGGTATCAATCTCACTCAATGACTTCTGAACTTCAACCACAAAACTGGACAATACAGTGGATCCTTCTCCACAAATATGTTCAATACAAGACATCACAGAATGTAATTTCTTTAGAGTAGTCTTGTCTGCACAGGCTTCCATTTTACAAAGTGTCAATATACCATTTGCAATCATTAACTCTAAGATAAGAATATTGTCCTCTTTGGTTAAACCTATGAACTTATACCTCATATCCCTCAGGCATCTGTCGAGTTTTCCCAAAGAGCACTCCAATTTCCCACATTCATGGCAGTAGAACTCCTTGGAGAACATCAAGTGTGAGCATAAGTGTCCAAGTCGTTCCAAAGCATCTATATATAGCAAAGCAAACACTAACTCACCCCTGTGATTGTTATCTGATATCATTCCCAATTCTGCCTTCAAACTCCTGCAGAAACCATACAATTGAGAAACATTAGCAATGGGTAGTACTAGATACCTTGACTGGAATATACCAACAAATTACAACATGCAAGATATGACAGAAAAGATAGCCATCATTGCAGCAGAATGCAACTTTTTTCGATAAACAATTATAGGAAAATAATAAAATGAAACAAAAATAACAGTTGCATTCACGGGTCATAATTTGATACTAAAGAATTGCAACCTCAATGTTCGAGTTACTTCATCAATCAATCCAAGTTTCAGCAATGGCCAAATGTCCATTGCCACCTGAAGGATGATATTCACACAGTTTCTCTCTTTAATCTGCTCAACCTGGAAGTCCAAAAGCGAGCTTTCTGCTTCCTTCAGTTGTAATTTCCTCCGAATGTGATAATTAGAGATAACTTCACATCTTTGTATCAATTGCACAGCACATCCCTCCAGATGCTCTTCCACTTTAAAAAACTCCAATGCAGAAACAAATGTGAATCTACTGCAATAAGAAAGATAAGCCAAAAGTGTTCTCTGGTCAACTATTTCAGCCAAACTACGAGCGATTCTCCCTAATAGTGTGACTGCATAAGAGAATATTCTTGGTGGAATGCTGCAAGTTTGCTGCTTCATTGAGACTGGCGCAGAGATGGCTAACACTAAATATGAAGCTTTTCTTGCATTGTCATAACCCAACTTACCTTCAGAAGAGGGCTCTACCTGCACATACATTACATGGTGACTAAAAACACTTATATAAGTGAAATAGCCAGAATACAAAGAATCAAGGAGATTAGATCTGAAATAAGATGTTTTCATAAGTTCTGCTTTGAAATGCCAGAAATGCTGTCAGACCATATCTTTCACTTTGTTTATGAGTTTTTCAGTTTATTTGACACAGTTATATCATCTGTGTGGATATATGTAACTAACAAAAGTAAAAAAATAAGTAGGGTTCTGTAGGAGTCTCATGCATGACACTATCCTACAAAATTACATGTACTAAGGTAAGCGACTTATTTTGGGTGGTGTGAAATGTGCAATAGGTCATTTAAAAGCGGGCAACTTAGACATCTTAAGTTAACTGCACATGTAAGGAAATTGAAGAGCTTTCAGAATATTTTATTCCTGCATAGCTATTCTGATTTTTAGGCTTTCTTTCTGGTTGGTTAGAAATGTCATTTTACAGAATCTGAAATGCTGAATTAAACAATTATAAGCACTCATGTTCAACATGATTACTTATTAAACAGTGGCAAAAGAGAAACTAACTCATGTGTCTAGATTAGGGTAAGAACAGGGATTTTGACCAAAAACCATATTAAAAAATAAAAGAAATTTATCAATTAGTTGAAAAGGCTGATATATAGAACTCGTAACATCTACAACACACAGAGAAGCTCCACATACATTTCTGGAATTGTCCATAAAGCATCACTTGAACTAATGTACTGGAACTTTGAAGAAAAAAAAACTAACGTACTGGATCATACAGGGATCCATACTTACCATTCCAGAAACTTCATTAATCAAGCTGACTAAAAACTTTCCGTGGTTTTGACCAACCATGAACAAAGCGGAAAAGACTTCAGCTTCATCCTGATAAATAAATTTTCAGCAAAATCAGAACAATAATTAGATAACAAATGTATCCTAGCTTCCCATATCTAGGTAAATAATCTACTAAAAATAAAAAGGAAATATCATAAATGGGATATCCTCAAATTGGGATTTCAAGCAACAATTCCGCTTCTCCTAAAATAAAGCACCATAAATATTGAATGCACAAAGCTTGGGTCGATGGGTAAAAGTTGAGTCTGAACCCAACCTAAAGATTGATATAAAACTTTAACATCTCCTTCTATTTAACATCTCAGTTTCAACTCAGCAATGAGCAAATACCTCAGCTCAAGTCAGCAATTACCAAAAAGGACATTGTCCCATCATTATCAATTCCAAGTTCTGTTTGCTTGGAAAAGCAAATATCTTTTTCGGAGGTGAATTTCTTTAATGCTTTTCTTACTCTATTTCTCTGTTAAAAAATTTAGAAGATTATTATTGATTTTACAAAATCAAAGCGCTCGTGGGAGAAGTACCTTCTTTCTTGCCATTATTGATCCGAATTATTTTCTTTTAGTCCCATTCTCATACATCATTCGTTTTTGTCATTGTTGTCCTTTAGGTAGCAGTATTTCTGCGGTCACTGAGTTATTTAAGCCTTGTTTACGGCGATATTATTAAGAATATCTGGTTACAATTTCGAGAAGTACCTTAGTCTTGGTAGGGGCAATTCATTCGAAGTCTCGTAATTGGGGGAGAATTGGTATGACATTATTGAACAATAAAAATTCTTGATAGAATAGCTTGTGATAAGTTCATATTTTGTGGTTACAAGATTAGACAAGATTAAAAGGACCACATTCGCAGAAAGCGTAAGTAGCACACTCTGAGGATGAAATGAGAGAAGGTCACTTGAGGAGGCTGACGAAGTTGGAAAATTCTGGCTGGAGTTTAAGTTAAAGGATTAAATGGAATTTTCTTCTTGTTTGAATTCCCATCAAGGAGAAAAGCAGAAAGAATCAAGTTGGGTTGCTAGGCCTTTTAGAATCTCGAGCTTCATCTTGAATGGTGGTTGTCGATTAGCATTTGTCATCGACAAAATTGACACCCTAACCACGTATGGATTTAACTGCTCTGTGAATAGCAATGTTAAAACAATCTTTCTGCAACATACCTGTGGATACAATTCAAAATCTCTTATAAGTCCATCTACACACATTTTGAACATAGCCAAGCTCGGTAGTTCTGTCAGTTTTAGTATCTTCCTTGCTGTACATCTTATCAAGCTGTGACTGTCAAGTAGAATCCCAAGAAACTGTAAAACCACAAATAAAAAGTTTAGAAGAAATCGCAAGTGTCTTTCTTTCAAATGAGCATAAGAAAATACAGTATTATGTATTTCAACACTACAGTAGTCAACATTTCCTTTGTAAGTAGCTGGAACAGTCAAATGAAAAAGAGAAACACATCAACTTCTTGATGTTTAAGCAAGCATAGCTATATTAGAAAGGGATAGGGGATAAATCAAGACTTGACCAGCATTCCAGTCTCAATTATCAAGATGAGATGATGTTATTTTTAACCAGTTAATTCCATAACTGCTAAAGTTGTACTATGTTCAGTCACGCTGACAAACAAACACTAAATGCAGCAATATAGCAAGATGCGGTCCAGGTGTAAAATTTGAATGAGATGCAGGCAAGGTATTCACACTTGCCTGTCTCTCAACAAGGATCAATCAAACAAAGGCCTCAAGATGGATCAAAGATTTACCATATGCAGATGCGCTTTTTGCACCTTTAGATGGCCAACCATCGCCATATGATGCATAGTATCTAAAGCTTGTAATCTTACAGCCGTTGAATCATCATTAAGTACGTCCATTAAAAAGTTCACAACCTCATTAGTAAAATCAGCAGAAAGGATAGCCAATGTTTGCAAAGCTCGGCAAGCAGATTCTCTTACCTTCAATTAAGCAAAAGAGAGTTATACTTGCATATTCCTTATTGTAAAGTTTCTAAAATTAGAGGAAGAGAAAGAGAAGTGACTCTCGGAACATGGCAACAACAAAAAACATTACCTCACTAAATTCATCCTCCAGTCCATGTAGAAATGCAAAATTAGCACTCGATGCTGGTATCGTAAAAATTTTCTCGGCGTACTGGCCAGGAAAATTCATTTCTTTTATTGCAGATGAAGCTTTCTTAGATAGCGTTTGTAACAGAATATATTCTGAAACAATTTCAATCTTCCCTAGGGCACTAAAAACTTCAATCCTGACTTTGACACTCATGTCTCGCACCATAGAACATAGCTGCAAGCATATCATGTAGAATGAGAAAGGTGAATCAAAAAGATATCTTGCATTATTGTTTATATGACCATTGCACAAAAACAAGATAAAAACACTATTATAAACATCTTATACTCATACATTTGAAGCATTTACCAGGTATTGTTGAAACAAATTAGAAAAACGAGAAGAGAGAGTGAGAGAGTACATGCTGTCTAATTCGGTTTCACACAATTTTGATTCACAAGATGATCATGGCAAGACTCAGACAACTCACGGCAACATTGTTGTTAAATTAACAAGAGAAGTATCTCCAACGGTTTCTTCTGGTCTCCCTCCAGAACCTAATACAGTAAATGCAAAATGACTCATTACAAATATTAAATCTCTATTAATATTTTTCAAGAAGTTCATAAGCGGACCAATTTGGGTGCCATCCTCCTCTAGAAGCATCATAATTACCATTAAGTTTACTTCTTGTGTTTCCTTCTTTTCTTATCTGTAGGTAAATACCTTATTCCATTTTCAAACGAAGGGTGGCAAGGGTGAGATATTAACAGGGATGAATTTCATGTACACCCAATCAGAGAGTTAAATGGAAAAGATACCTGCAGAAATAATGCATCAGACCAGTCCCTTTTACTCCTCTCTTGTTTAGATGCCACAATTAACTGCCCGCATGCACTAACCTGGATCAGTGACAGGAGTAAAGAATTAGTCATTGATTATAAATATCCTCTAAGCAGGAAAGTCTCTGATCCTCAGACGTTAATTTTCCTACAGCAGAGAAAATTTAATGCAACAGTAAGTAGGAACAAGCGTACATGAAAATTTCAACAATAAACAAAAATGTACATGAAAATGAACCCATTGAACAACAAGAAAGACCTTGTGTATCTTAAAACAAAAACTTCAGCATTTTATTTCAACACGAAACCTTTAAGGGTTGTTTGGTTGGTCTAGGAAGGAGATTTAATCTCCAGATAAAATCCAACATTATTTTAATGCTGGTTTGCTTCCTACTTTTGTTGCTTTCATAAACAATAGTTGCATAAGTTATGTAGGAATCAGTGTACATCATTTTATGCAGGATAGAATGTGAAATAAGAATGCGGGTTTTAGTAATACATGGACTAAAAACACTCAAATGACAAAACTAACCCTCATTACAGTATACAAAATGTTTATTGTTTTAAAAGTAAACACATGTTTTTTCAATGATCTTTTGGCCCTATAAACACATGACAGGGTGTATTTGATAAGCAGAATCCAGTCATCTGGATGAAATCCACAACAATAGTTGGTGTAAAAAAGGTAAAAGCAGGAGATAAGTTGTCACAAACTTAATTCTAGCACAGAAGATAATTAGTACTATCTGACAACACTTGTTTATTCCAGTTCTGACACATGACAAAATTTCATAATTGCAACATAATTAACCAAAGAAGAACATATAATTTAGTTGCAATGAGATATAATATAGAAACTGGCCAAGAACAAGTTTTATTCAATCACAAATAAACATCTTTCTAGCAAGAGCCTCATCATACTTTAGCAAAAATAAAATAGATAAATAAGAGCCTCATCATGACTTACAGCAACAGAAACACCTACATACACTATTATGCCTCTATCCAAGCTAGTTGGTTCGATCACACAATCTCAAATATCCATTACGCTACTTTTGCACCTACATCTCATGCTAATATTCAATATTTTGAATTCTTCAACACTAAAGGATCTCTATAAATTTTCTACTAAGATACAAATAATTCATATATACACATCAGACTTATTCAGCTTTCGGAGATCTTACTGCACGAACAGCAGAGCATCGCACCGAGTCCTCGGAGTCAAACAGAAGCTCAACAGCTCGAAGATAGCAACCGTGGATGAGACTTTCATCTTCCACAACAATGCACTTGCACAAATCGGCTAATCCATCCAAAGCAACACCACGGATGTACGGATAGGGGTCCTTCGTAAATCCTAGCAGAACAGTAAGCAAAACCGACGGCCGTATGTCAAATTTACTCGCATTCAAAAGCAACCAATGGCGAACAGAAATACGGGGACGAAGAACGAGCGAGAGGAATGTCGATTCATCGTTGACGTTGATAGCCGAGACGGAGAGACACGCGAGGGCATCGGCGAGTGAGCGCGCGGAAGTTGAAGGGAGGAGAGAGAATTCACGGACGGTGGAGATGAGGTTGTGAGGGAGGTGTGGACGGTGATGGAAAAGTAGAGAGAAGAGGCGGAGAATGTGGTGGCTGAGAAAAGGATTCGTATTAGGACTTTTGAGAGAGAGCGTCAGGGTTTTGAGTATGGATGAAAGTGTGGAGTCGGAGGTGGAAGGGTTGACGATGAGAGAGAGGGCTTGTAAGAGAGCTTGAGGCCTGATGTTCTCGTTGATCTCCAAATTCCTCCGGAGGTGGTGTTCCATCGGCGGATGACGGCGGCGGATTAAAACGGTGATTCGTCGCCGGCGAAGTTATGAACTCCTGCTGTTTAGGTCTGGAAAACACATTAGGGGACCTTGAAGTTAAATGTTATGACAGTTAAGCCCTTTTGGAATGTGAATATTACATTAATTAGAAGTCTAGATATATAGCATGTTTGGTCAAGCTTTTAAAATCAGCTTATTTTCAAAAGTAATTTTTCTCAAAACTATTTTGGTACGAAATAATTTGTGTTTAGCTAATTAGTTTGAAAAATACTTTTAAGCAGCAATTAGTGTTTGACCAAGTTTTTCAAAAGTGATTCTAAGTATATTTTTTTCAAAAGTGCTTTTCAGAATACTATTTTTGGGGAGAAACTACCCTTTTCTGCTTCTCCAAAATTTTTTTTTGCTTCTGTTTACCCTTAAAATTGGATAACAATTAAACTTATATTGTGGTTTTAAGGATATATGATTTCACTCAACACCAATTGATAAATATGAAGATAAATGATAAAATTAAATAATAAGTAAATCAAATCAGTGTTCAAATATAACTCATCCCTCGAGTCGAAGTACTCTCGAACTGATAAGAACAAAACAAGCTGATGAACAATAATGTAAACGAGAGAAAAAGAATTACATTGCTTTGATCTCTGTGAATAATAATGTCTTACAAATGATTAGAATTCCTCTTTATATAGTAGAGGAATTCTACTTATTGTACAACTCTAATTACAGAATGAAATCCCATGATTAGATGATTAACCGTTTCTGATTTGATCTGTTCCGAGATTCACGCCATGATCTTCGACCAATCACGGATATCTCGTCTTTTCGTTGTTGTGTTATCTCTGATTATTCTCGATGTCTGTCTCGTTTGGCTCCGATTGCTACTAGCCTCGATCATGATAGGTACCTTGATTCTGCACTTGGATTTTACCCTCGTGTCTTGGTCTGTTCCACTATGAAACTGTCCTCCGATGCAAATTACCAATCCCGATCAAACAGTAAAATTGGGTGGGCCCGGTTTTAACCGTATACAGATAGTCCCCTCGTTTCTTGGAAGGTAATGACAAGAAATAAATTGAGCCCTCGATTTTTTACCTCGACCTGTCGTGACATCATCCTCATGACGTAAGCTGCAGAAATGACTGAAACGTCTCGTCGATAGAGTTCCCCAAATCATCAATGCGCGTCAGTTGGTGGTCGGCCACTAGGGCTGTTGAAACGTCGCCGTGAATCTCATAAATAGGCATTCTCTTCATTGACTCAAGTTTTACTTTCACTTTCTTCTAATCTCCAAAGTTTTTACCTCTCCTAAGTTCTTTCTTTCTACAGACCTTCAAGCTTCGTTGTCAATCTTTTCTCTAACTTCAAGTTTTATCTTATTCTTTCTTCTTCAAGCTTAAGCGAAAATGGCCAAAAACATCCAAAACAGTTCCCCAAAAGGAAAAAAGCTTCTTTTTCATAGCTGGCCGGTGACAAAACACAGGTGGATCCGCGCCCTGAAGAGTGCGTCCCTGGCGGGTGTGCCCTTAATTCTGGCTTTAAGATCGAGAAAGCTTCCTCTGTCCCTGGTCGATGTGAGTCTATGTCGAGGTACATTTGCTCGATAATCGAGGGGTACCTCGAGCAGGTGAAGATAGATTGCAACTGGGGGAATAAAGAGGTGGTGATTCCAATCCCCGAAGAAAATATCACCACCCACATGGAAGGGCTTCTGAGTGTTTACACTTACCCTTTCACGTTGGGCCCCCTCGACCCCGTAATCATCGACTTTTGTCGTCAGTACCAGATAACCTTAGGTCAAATTCATCCCTCTTTTTGGCGAATAGTCATCATACTCTGATTCTTTTCAAACAAAGTCAAGGGGATGCCATTCACCCTCGACCACCTCATTAGGTTGTACAGCCCCTGTATCTATCAAGGGTTGATTAAACTCCAGCGTCGAGCAACCGAGGTGTTGTTCTCGAGCATCCATGAGGACAAATATCGAGGCTGGATGGGTAGGTTCATTCGAATAAAGACTTCTGACCTCATCCCGGTAGAGAAGATGTCAATTCCTGAGAAATGGAACATGAAGCGTAAGTACTATTTCACTGCTAGATTCCATGCATTATTTTGTTCCTCGTCTTTTTCTCATTAATGTCTTCTTTCATGATGTAACAGTTGCTTGGATTCCCCATGGGATCCCCGAACTCGAGAACTGGGTTCAGAAACTGGCCTCGACCTCCACGTATGCCAAGCGTTGTTGACACGCCTTAGCAAAAGGCTAATGGGAGGCCAAGAATCATGGTAAGCTCCCTTTTCTCATATCTGATAATTTGATCATGATATCGTTTTATGCTTATTCGATTTTCTTGTGTCTAGGCTTGGGAAAAGATGCGTACATGAGGCCCCCGACTAGCGAGGAAGAGACTTCGACCCTAGTTCCGAAATCGGTGAAGGACAATAAGAGGAAGAGGGCCTCGACATCCGGGGTCCCAAAGCCCAAAAAAATCACTATCCGAAAGTTGAAGACGAATATTGTTGCCCTCCCTATTGATGCACTTCAGCAGATAAGGGATCAGAAGAAGAAGAAGAAGACGGATCCATTCTAGTGGTCCGAGTGAAGAAGACCATCGAGGCCCCAAAGGCCGCCGAATCGGTGGTGGCTGCTGAAATCTCGCCTCGAGCTGAGGGGGTCTTGGAGAAGGACTCGGGCGAAGTCCCCGAGTCGTCGAATATCGAGGCTACTCCCCACCGAAATGAACAAGCGGTGGGTAGATCTGAAGGTACGACCCTGAGGCCCATCAAACTGAAGAGAGCGCCCCAAGTGAATCACTTGAGGCAATACTAATCGAAGATTCACCTACTTTCCTGCCTTCTTCAAAAAGGCAATCCGGGATGCCCAAGCTTTAAGGACCCTCTAGGTAGGCGGAGTCCCCGGAGGGGAGGATCCCTTCCGATATTTCTTTGTCGGGGTCGAAGATGCTTCCGACCTTAATGATGCATCCAGCCTCTTCGAAGAGGCTCAATAAATCCTAAACTGGGTAAGTCTTAATTCCTTTGTTGATGTTGTATTCCTCCATCTTCTATAACTCACTTCTTTTTCCACACAGGCCTTTTCCAAGTCCCGGGCTGAACTGAGCCAATGAGATGCCGACCTCCAAAGGATTTCGGAGGAGAGGAATGCCCTCAAACTTCTCTGCAGGAAAAAAGATGAGGAAATTAAGGACCTCCGAGCCGAATTGTCTAAGGCTCACAAGGATCAGACTGACCTGATCGAGCAGGTAATGATCTCTTAAAAGCTCATGGGCTTGATTTGAGAACGGAAGCTAATATTTCAATATCACAGTTTCAGCAAAATATCGAGAGGATCGAGCAGTTCCGAGAGGAGGTCAAGGAAATTAATACGGATCCTACAGGTGAAAGGAAGGCATGGACCGCCTTGTTGCAGAGAAAGAAACTGCTATAGCCCAATTGTCATCGATCGAAATCTAGCTTCGAGGCATGAATGAGAAAATCTAGGCTCAGGCAGGGAAGATAGAGGAGCTCGAGGCTCAGTTGGCTTCCAAACTCTCAAAGGCCAAATCTGAGGCAGAGAAGGCAAAGACCGAGGTGGAGGCGTCTGTTGCCATCTATCGAGCCGATGTTGAAGCCGCTCAAGTTCAAGCGAGAGAGGCAGTCGAGACTGCTCAAAATCGTGCCATTGATTACCAAACTCGCCAAATGCCAATCTCGGAGGGAAACCCTCGAGGAGATCCACGCTCGAGGTTTCGATCTTGCCGAAGAGATAGCAAAGGCAAAAGAGCATGAAGTTGATGCTAGAGCGCTGGCCACTTCTGATGATGAAGACAATGATGATGATGTCAGCAAGAGTGGGTCCGAGAATGGAGAGGAACTCGATGAAGGAGATTCCCCCGAGAATAGTTAGGAACCTTTGTATTTTTTCTTTTTTTTCTTTTTTCTTTTGTGTAGGACCCCTCGATTGGTCCTTTGTAAATATCTTCACATGAATAAAACTTTTCCTTTTTTGGTCTCTACCTCGACTTTCTCCTTGTAATTCACTTTATGCCTTATGAAATTTTTTATATACTTCATGCCTTGTGAAAATTTTGTTCATAAATTCGAAGCTTAGACAATTTGGTCGAAGCCAAACTAATATAGTCTTTGTAGTCGAGTGAGTACTTTCTCGAACTCAAAGTAGGAAGACCCTTAGGTTTTAGTTGAGTGAGGATGAATTCTCGAGCTCAAAAAATATAACGTCCCTTAGGCTCTTGAATTGGGCCGATATGGCCTCAAGAGAGTGGTTTTTTCCCTTTTCGGCTTAAAAAGTTTAGTCATATAAAAATGTGTCATGCCTTAGCACGAAGTAAGTATGTACTCGTTGGATTTTTTTGGGGTTTAGAGTTATTGAACCCCTTTGCTTTTTTGTGCCTTGGCACACTTTTGTTCAATACTTAATTGTTCGAAGGTTTGAACAGTTCGATATCCCTTAGGGGTTTTCAAGGGCTGACGTTGTCGAAACCCTTTGGTTATTTTGCCGAGGGTAGCCTTTTTAACCGGTTTATAAAAGTATTCGAAGGCCCATTTTCATTATGGAATTCAGACGTCTCCGAACCGTGTTAGTTTAACCGTAGCCTTAGGATTCGCCTCTTGGGCTTATTTTCCCAATTATACTTCAAACTTGTTCGAAGTGTCAGTCCCCGAGTGGGGTGACCTTGGCCTATAAAATTGATGATTGCCTTTTTAAGATCTTACGATCTCGAAGTTCAATAATTTGAGCATGTCGGGTTTTGGACAGTAGTCACTGAGTACGGGGTTAATTGTTCAAGACTTAGTTGTAATTGGCCCTTGAGCCAGTTTTCACAATAGATCATAAGTATGAAATTGTAAAGTAGAAATTTCGCTTAGGCATGGAACATCTGGTAAGGAAAAAATACTTCTTTCAATAGATCATACATATGTACATGATTTGCCACTAGGGCTCGATAATCTACATGGACATTCAACCGTTTGGCCCTTTACAAAATTTACCTATCGAAACCCTGTTGGCACTAAGTATTTTCCTCAAAATCGTCCGAGGGTGATTCCCCCAGTATTCAAGGTTGATTTTAAAGAAGTCTCGGATACTGTTGAATTGCTCTAAGTTAGAACGAACAATGGTTGCCTCGTTAAAAAACTTGCCAGAAAAACCCATTTGGGACAAAAACCAGTCGAAGGGAAAAAGAGTGCAATGCGTGCTTTCAGACCTAAGGACTTCGTGTTTGGAGAAAACTTCGATGTCTTCGAACGAACACCTGTAATAAGTTAGTATAAAACATAAACAAAAATGGAGAAAGTCATACCTTAGCAATAATATCGTTTGAGGAGTGATATGTTCCAATTATTTGGCAACTATTCGTCGTTCATCGTGCCAAGTTTGTAGAATCCCTTTCTGATGATGTCGAGGACCTGATACAGTCCTTCCAAATTTGGGCGGAGTTTTCCTTCGTTTGGGTCTCGAGTATTAAGGCTGACTTCTTTCAGAAGTAAGTCCCTGCTTCTAAAGTGTCGAAGATTGGCTCTTCGGTTGTAGTACCTTTCGATGCACTGCTTTTGTGCGGCTATTCGGACCAGGGCAGCTTCCCATTTTTTATCTATTAATTCGAGGCTCGTATTCATAGCCTCGTGATTTGACTTTTCCGTCGTGTATCAAAACCTAATGCTAGGTTCCTCGACTTCGACGGGGATCAGAGTTTCGGCGCCATATACTAAGGAGAACGGTATTGCCCTCGTACTCGATTTTGACGTTGTTCGATACGCCCAAAAGACTTCGGACAATATTTCTCTCTATTTTCCCTTAGCGTCGTTCAATCTTTTCTTTAGATTCTGAATGATGGTCTTGTTTGTTGATTCGGCCTTTCCGTTACCACTAGGATGATACGGCGTTGACAAGATCCTTTTTATTTTATGATCTTCGAGAAACTTTGTTATTTTGCTGCCAATGAACTGTTTTCCATTGTCGCATACGATTTCGGCAGGCATCCTGAATCCGCATATGATGTGTCCCAGATGAAGTGTATAACTTCTTTTTCTCTAACTTTCTCAAAAGCCTGTGCTTCAACCCACTTAGAGAAATAGTCAGTTGATCACGCCCAACTATGCCTTATAAAAAAGACTAAGTGGTCGTCGCAAATATAATCCGGTTTACAAGTCCGGAGTCGAATCCCACAGAGAACTAAGGCTTAGCTACAATTGTTCACTATCACCAAGAATACAAGCTTGAACAATTCCTAATATATAGATATTAAGATTCTTGTGTTTAGCTACTAACTAACAAATTAAAATAGTAAATTAACACTAAAGATACTACGGGTTGGAGAAAAGATAAAGGAGGTCTAAGGTTATGATTTCCCCAATTGTCGGAATCCTTTCCGCTACGTCTTCTATAATATCTCCTAAGTATTCTCCGCCGATCATGAGCGCTCTGTCTACAGTAAATCTCTCCTGAGTAATTACGACAATTTACTAGATGTACTCTCCCGAGTTACGCTAGCAGGCATTAAGTACGGCTCACTTAGATCGCCCCCAAGATTTTGTTATCCCTAATCCTACCTTTAAACCCTTGGTTATTGATTCCTCACATATGCCGGGAGTGTTGTTCAACAACTACCTAAATATGTACTCTCTCCCGAGTAATACATACTAAATAGGCACAGATAATTGAGAGCTCTTCAATCAACCACAAGAATAATATAGTTGAACAAATAGAGAAAATACTACGGCTCAATTATATAAAAATATAACAAGAATTTATCCTACAAAAGGTTCCATCAAAACCCTAGATAACAAATTAGCTATTCATAATAGTATGTAAAACTACAATACTAAAAGTCATAACCAACAATGAAAATTAGGAAGAGGAAGGAAAAACTCGTAGAAGAGTTTCCCGCCTTGCTCCTATTGTGTCTCTGCCTCCTTAGGTCGAATTTGTGTCCAAAATATGTCCAACCTCCTCAAAATACCATTTTCCTACCAAGTTGGGTCGAGTCCAAATAATTATACCTTCTCCCACGCGAAAAAGGACTGTTTTTCAGGTCCGGAGTAGCGCGGGCGCGCTAAGACCACGCTCCGGCCGCGCTAATCAACAAGTATTCTACCTCAGTCCACGTCGGGTCCCTGGTCGCGGTTTCGAATGCGTTTGTAAACCTGTTCCGTTTGGAATTTGGAAAAACGTAAAACATTAAAGTTTTAGCCCTTTGAGTTAGATTTCCAACCATATATTACATAGCTCGAATGGAGTTTGGAACAAAAAGTGATGTCTATTTTACTAGACAATGTGCAATATGCTTACTCGAGCCTTTGTTTGTTTTTAACTATCAAATTTAATCCCTGAACACGATCTCAACTTAATTCCTTAGGCTTTTACTCAGACTTCAAAGCTCCAAATCACTTGAATTCATTCCATAACATCTATATAGCTCGAAAACACTCCTACAAGGCATAAAACACACAGTTAGTGCAAAATACTAGCGATTAAAGCTCAAACTCAATTAAAGTACAGTAAATTAGAGTGTTATAAGCGACTAAGATACACAACTATAGCCTATCATCATCAGTCATAAATAAAATAAATTTACTTTACCTAGGGGCGAAGTTAGAGGACTAACGATATCCATTCCCTATTTCATGAACGGACATGGGGATAGGACAGAATGGAGTTGCTCTCCGAGCTGGTGGATCATCGGGAATATCTTTGGCACTTGTCACACTTTCGAACGAATTCCCTAGTATCTTTTTTCATATTGGCCCAATAGTACCCTGCTCTAATGACTTTGTGAACCAATAATTCGGCACTAGAGTGATTTTTGCAAGTGCCCTGGTGAACTTCCCGTAGGATGTTGTCGATGTCTCTAGGACCCAAGCATATTGCCAACGGTCCATCGAACGTTCTTTTGTATAGTGTTCCATCTTCGGCCAATGTGAAACATGCGGCCTTCGTACGCAGAGTCCTCGATTCCTTAGAGTCCGATGGAAGTTTCATGTTTTTCAGATATTCGATATATTTATTCCTCCAATACCAGGTTAAGCTTGTAGAATTTATTTCAGTGTGGCCTTCTTCGATCACTGATTTTGAAAGTTGTACGACAGTCACCAAGCTAATTTCGTCGCCTTGGACTGATGATCCCAAATTTGCAAGGGCATCAGCCTCACTGTTCTGTTCTCGAGGTACATGTTGTAGGGTCCATTGTTTAAATCGATGTAGCATTACCTACAGTTTGTCCAAGTACCTTTGCGTTCGATCTTATCGAGCCTCGAAGGTTTTTTTGACTTGGTTTACCACAAGTAGGGAGTCACATTTAGCCTCAATGTCATCTGCTCCCAAGCTTTTAGCTAGTTCGAGACCTGCAATCATGGCCTCATACTCGGCTTCATTGTTAGTCAATTTAGAAGTTTTGATAGATTGCCTAATTGTATTGCCTGTGGGCAGCCTCAAAATGATGCCTAGTCCGAACCCCTTCATGTTCAAAGCGCTGTCTGTGAAAAGGGTCCACACCCCCAAATATGTACTCGCTTTTAATAACAGTTCTTTTTCGACCTCGGGTACGAGGACATGCGTGAAGTTGGCCACGAAGTCTGCTAAGATTTGAGACTTGATGGTCGTTCGGGGTTGATACTCGATATCATACCCACTGATTTCGATAGCCTATTTGGACAATCGGCCTGAGAGTTGGGGCTTATGCAAAAAATTACGAAGAGGATAAGTGGTCACCACACAAATTGGATGACACTGAAAATACGATTTTAATTTCCTAGAGGCGCTTATTAGAGCAAGCACTAATTTTTCTAAGTGTGGGTACCGGGTCTCGGCCTCACCTAAAGTTTGACTAACATAATAAATGGGAAATTGCATACCTTGCTCCTCTCGAACTAGGACCCCACTTACCGTGAATTTCGAGACTACTAAGTATAAGTAGAGTTTCTCGTCCGCTTTCAGAGCATGAAGAAGTGGTGGGCTCGAGAGGTACTTCTTTAATTCTTCCAATGCTTGTTGGCACTCCGGGGTCCAAGCAAAATTGTTCTTCTTTTTGAGTAGTGAGAAGAACCTGTGACTTCGATCTGAAGACCTCAAAATAAACCGGCCTAAGGAGGCTATCCACCCTGTTAATATTTGTACGGCCTTGATTTTATCGAGGTTTATTTCGATCCCCCGATTTGACACCATAAAATCGAGGAACTTTCCCCAACTGACCCCAAATGCACACTTCTCTGGATTAAGCTTCATGTTGTATTTTCTCAATATATTGAAGGTTTCCTGCAAATGTGTTAAATGGTCCTCTGCGCACACTCACTATATCTATAT
This sequence comes from Nicotiana paniculata, assembly GCA_005239505.1. Classification (NCBI taxonomy): domain Eukaryota; kingdom Viridiplantae; phylum Streptophyta; class Magnoliopsida; order Solanales; family Solanaceae; genus Nicotiana; species Nicotiana paniculata. The sequence continues at coordinate 8,959 of ML303340.1, read as the reverse complement.
ACGTATAAGTTTCTAGCCTTTCGAAAAAGCCACTTGACTGTAAGGAGAGGAGCTCACTATCAAGACGGCAGGGACTTAACTAGAATATCATCTATATAGACCTCCATTGATTTACCTATTTGTTATTTGAACATACGGTTCACTAGGTGTTGGTAAGTAGCACCAACATTTTTAGTCCAACGGCATTACATTATAACAATAGGTGTCGTACTTAGTGATGAATGATGTCTTTTATTGGTCCTCTGGGTTTATTTGTATTTGATTGTACCCGAAGCAGGCATTGACAAAACTAAGTATCTCATGGACGGCCGTGGCATCAATCATGCGATCGATATTTGGCAGAGGAAAAGAGTGTTTAGGATATGTGTAACGACCCGGCCGGTCGTTTCGAGAATTTTAGCCCCTTTTTCCCTATTTATGCTTTATCATATGTTGATTATCCTATTTATGTTGTGTTGGGTCGGTTGGTTCAGGTTCAGAGAGGTCGTGGTGAGAACTGCCACTTAGTATCTTAAATTGGCTTAATAGTTGAAAAGTTCAACTGGGATTTGACTTATTAGTAAACGACCTCGGAATGTAGATTTTATGGCTCGGATAGCTTCATCAGGTGATTTAGGACTTAGGAGTGTGTTCAGAATGTGGTTTTGACATCCGGTGTAGAATTAGGCTTGAATTGGCAAAATTGAGTTTTTGGCAATTTCCGGTCGGCAGTGAAAAATTAGCTATCGGGGTCGGAATAGAATTCCGGAAGATGGAACAGGTTCGTAGTGTCATTTTGGATGTGTGTGCAAAATTTCAGGTCAATCGGACGTGTTTTGGATGGTTTCGACATCTTTGGCGAAATTTAGAAGTTTCAAAGTTCATAGCTTGAATTTGATGTGATTTTTGGTGTTTTTGCATTGTTTTTGGTATTTTGAAGGCTCGAATAAGTTTGAATGAGGTTATGAGATATGTTGGCATATTTGGTTGAGGTCCCGAGGGCCTCGGGTGAGTTTCGGGTGGTTATCGGAGTGTGTTTGGCTTTAAAAAGACTGTTGTTGCTACTGCAATTTGTGTTGCTTGTTTCTTTCTACGTGATCGCAAGAGTGGGGCCACGATCGCCATTTTTTGGTCTATGCGATCGCGAGGGTCTGTCCAGTTGGCTACCGCGAACGCGTGGCTGAGGTCGCGTTCGCGAAGAAGGATTTGGAGCTGTCGTGAGGGGAAGGAATTTCTCTACGCGGTCGCGTAGTAAGGGTCTCGTTCGCGTTGCTTTGGGAGCCTTTTATCCGCGATCACGTGTGTGTTTCTGCGATCGCATGAGGTAAGTTGGTGGCCAGTCCATTTTTGTGCTTCACAATCGCGAGGCAGTTTCCGCGATCGCGATGAAGGAAATAGCTGGGCAGAAAGTTTAAGTTTCAAGAACGGGGGTTTTTGGCCATAACTCAAAAGACCACTAGAGAGCTCGGGAGAAGGAGGATTTGGAGGAGATTTTCAGTGGAGTTCTTGAGGTAAGTGTTCTTCAATCACATTTGGGTTAATTTCATGATTTAGCCTTGATTTTTACCATGTAATTTGAGGAATTAAAGTGGAAATTGGGGGGGAAATGGGAGGAAGAATTAGGAATTTGTTTTGATGATTTGAGTGGGAAATTGAGGCCGGATTTTGGTAAACTTGGTATAGGTAGACTCGTGGGGGAATGAGGATTCTAGTTTTATGATTTTTATCGAATTCCAAGATGTGGGCCAGGGGCTCGGGTTTGGCCAATTTCGGGAATTATGCCTAAAATTGATAGTTTGCGATTCGGCCTTGTTCCTTTAGCGTATATTGATGATGTTAATCTGGTTTTGGTTAGATTCGGAGCAATCGGGAGCCGATTCGAGAGGAAAGAGCACCGCAGATTAGTATTTGGGTCGGGTTGAGGTAAGTAATGACTATAAATCTTGTCCTGAGGGTATGAAACTCCGAACTTTGTATTTTCTCACTAGTTTTGGAGTGGATCACATGCCGGATGACGAGTGTGTAGCGTGCACTGATTTGGATTTGGACTTGGTCCTTTCCGCGACAAATATTGAGTTGCGTATTTTACTCTAAATCATATGTTAAATTGTGTTCTAAAACTATTGCTCTATTTGGGCTGTAAGCCATGTTTGGGGCCTTGCGCTGACTTGTTTAGACCCCTTGGGGGATTTTTACTGTTATTTCCTCACTGTGTTGACGTATGATTTACACTCAGTCACATTATGCTTAACTGTTTTCGAAACTCACCCTTATTTACACTATTTGACTTATAAAATGATGTTTTGTGTCGAGTACCCCATTTTACTGATAGCCCGAGGGGCTTACTGAGAGTTTCTGACTGAGTGAGGCCGAGGGCCTGATTGTGAGGATATGATATGCCACGAGGTGGCTTGATATTAGTGCTTGGGCTGAAGGAGCCCCTCCAGAGTCTGTACACACCCCCATTGAGCGCAGGTACCTACTGAGTGCGAGTGTCGAGTGCCGAGTGCCGAGTGACGAGTGATTGGGAGGTATGAGTGATAGTGAGGTTGCCCGAGGGGCTGATACTGAGTGATTGTGAGGTATGCTGAGTGACTGATTCTGAGTGATGTTTTGCCCGAGGGGCGATTTAATTCATGTTTTGGCCCGAGGGGCTATTTATGATTTATTCCATTTTACACTAAACTCTTCGGGTATCTTATTTCTGAAATTGTTGGAAAACACATTTTCAAAGGATTTTTCTGAAGTTGACTTTTAAAGCATGTTGATTTCATATATATATGTATATACTATTGGGAAGAAAGTTTGTGCTTATTGTGAACTGATGGTGTGATCTTATGTGTTTCTTACTGCTTAGACTTGATTTATTTTCATTACTACTAAGTTGGCGTACTCACATTACTCCCTGCACCCCTGTGTGCAGATACAGGTGCTGCTACCAAGCGTTAGTCATCTATTTCCGTGCGGAGCCGGAGTCGGGACATAGAGGTAGCTGTTCAGTGTTCACAACATCTCTGTTTCCCTTTTTTATTTTGTACTTAGTTCTTCGTTCCAAGATTTTGTATTATGACAGTAGAATTTTTGGTATTATTCTTAGATGCTCATGACATGTTGGCTCCATATCTTGGGGATGGTTGTAGACTGTTTAGCTATTTTGTTTTTCTTAAAAGATTCAGAAATTTATATATGTTTATGAAATGTTGAAAATGAGTTGGAAATTTTGAAAAGAAACTGTAAATATGTGATTGTTGGCTAACCTAGTTCCACGATAGGCGCCATCACGGCCGGTTTAGGATTTGGGGTCGTGACAACATGCTTTGTTTAAATCTTTATAATCTATGCACATCCTAATTTTATTTCCCTTTTTAGGGACTACAACTACATTTGCTAACCACTCGGGATATTTTACTTCCCGAATGGACCCTATTTTGAGGAGTTTAGTAACCTCATCCTTGGTGAATGTATGTTTTACCTCGGACTGGGGCCTCCTTTTTTGTTTCACAGGGCAAAACTTTGGGTCCAGACTCAGTCGATACGTGGTGATCTCCGGCGAGATCCCTGTCATATCTAGGTGGGACCAAGAAAAACAATCAATATTATCGATAAGAAATTTAATGAGTTTTTTCCTGAGTTCGGGGGTTAACACCATACCCAGGTATACCTTTCGATCGGGTAGGTATTCGATCAGTATGACCTGTTCCGGCTCTTCGACTGTTGATTTGGTGTTGTCGGAATCCTCGGGTATAATGAAGGATCGAGTTATCCAGTAGTCGTCGTCATCCTCATCTGTTCCCTGCTTCTACGATTGAGTCGAGGCTGGTGGCTATGGTTGCTATTTAGCCTCTTGTTTTCCTTTGGTCTCTGACCTCTTTGTTGACAAAATTGCCGATATCGGTATTACCTCATCGACCGCGGATATTTTTTTTATAGCATTTTGTTCCCCATATACCATTTTCACTCCATCCGACATTGGGAATTTCAGCATTTGGTGAAGGGTTGAAGGGACTTCCCTCATATTGTGAATCCAGGGTCTTCCGAGCAGGGAGTTGTATCTCATATCATCCTCGATTACATGGAAATTGGTTTCTTGAATAGTTCTAGCTACGTTTACCGGTAAAATGATTTCACCTTTAGTTGTTTCGCTGGCCATGTTGAAACCATTGAGGACCCGAGTTATGGTTACGATTTGATCTTGTATGCCGAGCTGCTCCACGACCCTCAATCGAATAATATTGGCCGAGCTCCCTGGATCAATTAAAACATGTTTAACCTAAATTTTATTCATAAAGATAGAAATTACCAAAGCATCATTGTAGGGTTGAGAGATCCCTTTTGCTTCCTCATCGTTGAATGATAAGGTGTCTTCTAGCACATAATCTCGGGTCCGTTTTTCCCTTGTAATGGATACTTTAGTGCATTTGAACATGGGCCCTTGTGTATCGACCCCACCAAAGATCATATGAATCACGTGTTGTGGTTCTTCCTGCTCGTTTTTCCTATTGGCGTCCCTGTCTCTAAAATGGTTCTTAGCTCGATCACTCAAGAACTATCGAAAATGGCCCTTGTTGAATAGACGCGCTACCTCCTCCCTCAGTTGTCTGCAGTCTTCTATTTTGTAGCCATGGGTACCATGGTATTTGCATATTTGATTGGGGTTTCTTTGGGAAGGATCAGTTTGTAGGGGTTTGGGCCATCTAGTATCATTCTTTCTCCCAATGGTTAACACAATACCTGATGCGTCGACATTGAAGTTATACTCCAATAATCATGGTGCCTTTGTGGGATCGGCATGCTTATCGAAACCACTTCTGCTCATGAGTCCTCGAGAGCTTTGTCCTCGATCGCTTCTTTGATCTTTTTGGATGGGATTGTGTCCTGGGCCGCTGTTTCTTCGATATGCGTTGTAAGATTGATATTGGTCTCTGTTTGATCGAGGTTCTCTGTAGATATCTCTTTGATTTCTGCCGACAGGCCGGTTCGGATAAATGGAACCGGAAGGGGTCCCCAATTGATCATCCTCGACCGTGATCTTCGACTGGTACCGATTATGCACATCGGCCCAGGTTACTGCCGGATATTCAATTAAATTATTCTTCAGTTGATGTCATGCCACCGAACTTCATTCGTTCAAACCTTGCGTGAAGGCTTGAACAACCCAATCATCTGTGAATGGTGGTAGTTCCATGCGTTCCATCTGGAACCGAGATACAAAATCCCTCAACATTTCGTTGTCTTTTTGTTTCACCTTGAAGAGGTCCGACTTCCTAGTTGCAATATTTATTGTCCCGGCATGTGCCTTTACGAAAGAATCTGCAAGCATGGTGAAGTAATCGATGGAACTAGGTGGTAGATTGTGATACCAAATCATTGCTCCTTTCGATAGAGTTTCTCCAAATTTCTTCAGTAGAACAGATTCGATCTCATCATCTTCTAAATCATTTCCTTTATGGCGCATGTATAGGAGGTGACATGCTCATTAGGATCGGTGGTCCCATTTTACTTAGTTATTTCCGGCACGCGAAATTTCTTCGGAATGGGCTTCGGAGCCACACTTGTGGGGAACAACTTATGCACAAACTTCTTTGAGTCCATACCTTTTAAAATCGGTGGTGCCCCCGGTATCTTGTCAACCCGTGAATTATATGTCTCTATTTTCTTATCATTTTCCTCGATTTTCTTTTCTCCCGATTCAATTCGTTTAGTGAGCTCCTCGAGCATCTTCATAATGGCGGGGTTTGTCCCTGATTTATTGGCATTCGATCTTTCCAGCATTAGCTCAATCCTGTGGACAACTTCTGGTTCGATTCCACTCGGCGTTCGATGCTGGTTGTGTAGTTGTGCTATAGTGGCTTGTTGAGGCTGTAGTATTTCGATTATCAATTGGAGGCTGACTCCACAATCTCCTCCGCCCTGCATACCTCAACCACCAGATAGACCTTCCCTGCATACGCTTCCTTCGAAATCTGTAATGACACGATCAGTCATTTTGAGCTCTAGCGCGTCATTCGATAGTTTGAGTACATGAGAAGGTTCACCTCAAGTATTATGACTTGTACGCATGGTCAGAATTGAATTCCGGGAGTTTTGGAGTTGATTCGGAAAGAGAATTCTCGTTTTGGAAGCTTTAAGTTGGAAAAATTGACTAAGGTTGGATTTTTTAGTAAACGGCCTCAGATTCAGGTTTTGAAGGTTCCAGCAGGTTCGTATGATGATTTCGGACTTGGTCGTATGTTAGGATCGAGTTTTTGATGACCGGGAGCATTTCGACGTCTATTGTGGAAGTTGGCATTTTGGAAGAATTCATAAATTTGGGTTGAGGTGCATTTTCAATGTTATCGATGTTTGTTTGGGATTCTAAGTCTTGGAATAGCTCCGTATGGTGATTCTGGTATTAGGAGCACGATCGGAAGTGAATTCGGAGTTCCGTAGGTCATTTTGGAGTCATTTGGCCAAAGTTAGAAATTTGAAGGTTATTGAGAAGTTTGACCGGAAGTGGACTTTTTGATATCGGGATCGGATTTCGATTCCAGAAGTTGGAGTAGGTATGTAATGTTAAACGTGACTTGTGTGCAAAATTTGGGGTCAATCTGACGTGAATTGATCGATTTCAGCATCGAATGTTAAAGTTGGAAGTTCTAAAGTTCATAAAGCTTGAATTTGAGTGCGATTCAGTGTTTTAGCATTGTTTGATGTGAATTAAGGCCTTGAGCAGGTCCGCATTATGTTTTGTAATAGGTTGGTGTGATTTGACGGGGTTCCGGTGACCCCGGGTGGATTCCAGGTGGTTAACAAATCAAAAATGGAATTCCAGAAGGGCTGAAACAGCTGAGCATCTGGTGTGATCGCACCTGGGGGAAGAGGGCCGCAGGTGCGAGCTCCGCAAGAGTGGGAATAGATTCGCAGATGCGGAATTTTTCTGGGGAGGCGTGGGCTGCAGATGCGGTCAGGATCCGCAAAAGCGGGATTGCACTTGCGTGCGTGGAGCCGTAGAAACGGAGTGAGGGCCTGGTGAATACCACAAAAGCGGTAATGGGGGCCTCACTTGCGGAACCGCAGATGCGGTCAAGTGACCGTAGGTGCGAAGAATCGCTGGGCAGTGTCTTTTAAAGGACGGGGGCTGGGCTCATTTCAACCCGATTTCCTCTATGGGAGCCGATTTTGGAGCAACTTTGGAGTGCTATTTTCATCACCAAGCATGAGGTAAGTAGTTTCCACTAGTTTTGAGTTAAATACAAGGTTTATATATAGATTTAGTACGAAATTTGTAGAAATTTGGGATTTTGAGGAAAACCTAGGAATTTGGTATTCTTGGATTTTAACCATGATTTTGGGCATGAAATTGAGAGTAAATTATATATTTGGGTTCGTAAAGTTATGGGTGATCATTATATCAGAAAATTTTTGGAATCCGGGCACGTGGGCCCGAGGGTGATTTTTTTATCGACTTTTCGATCGAGGTTAGGAATCGTTATAAATTGGATTATAATGGGGATTTGAGCATATATTAATGGTTTGCATAATTATTGGCTAGCTTTGGAGCGTTGTGCATCGATTTGAGTCACCGGAAGGGCTTGGAAGTCGGTTATGAAACTTCAGAGCGAGATAAGTCTCCCATATAACCTTGTAAGAGGGAATTGTCCCCATAGGTAAAATATTTAATTTATGTACTACTGTTTGTGGGGGCTACGTATGCACGAGGTGACGAGAGTCTGTGCGTAACTACTATAATGCTTAAGTCTGGGTAGTCTAGGATCCAAAAGCATACTTACTTGCCGTACTTGTAACTTTATTGTCAATTTAAAATGTTTAAATCATATCGAACTTGGCAAATGAATTTAAAAAATTAAACATTATTTTCTTAACCGTTAAAGGAGAAATTGGTAAATTTCCAGCGTAATTGTTTTTATGATGAAGTCTTGATTGACTGTTTGAATGTGTGTATCTATGAGTTCCTGCATCGCATGTATGATTCGCGAGTGGGGTAACTTTTTATTTATATGTAACCGCTTCGCAATCATATTCCGCGAGCGAGGTGATCCTTTCCATTACTCTCATGGGAGCAGGCCATTCGCCTCGGCAGGTTAATAGTTGCATCTATGATTCACGTCGTTCGACTCTTCGGCAATGCACATTTTATTATTTCGTTGGATCGGGCTGTACGTCCTGGGCATGATTTGCGCATGCTTGTATTGCTGCCTTGCAAATTTATGAGTAATGATATTTCTTCCTTGGCCTGAGATGTATTGTTAAATGATGATATATGAACTTTTGGAAAATCTCTTATTATTAAAGGAATTGTTTACCTGCTTCCTGTTTATCGAGTTTGAAATTACGTTATAAAATTCATACTGTGCACATTTTGGTACTTCAATATTTGGACCACTAGTAAGCGTCAAAGTCGTCCTCTCGTCACTACCTCTTCGAGGTTAGACGGGATACTTACTGGGTACACGTTGTTTTTGTACTCATACTATATTTGTTGTGTATTTTGTTGCACAGGCACATGTATGTCTAGTGGCCTTGTTTGGCGCAGCGGCATGGTTGATACGGAGTCTTAGGTGAGCTGCACCTCTCAAGACGACCACAGCTAGCAGAGTATCCTTCAGAGTATTGTATTTTCTCTACTGTCCAATTGTATTCTCGACGGTTATTGATGCGAGACTAAATTGCATAGTTTAACATGTGATATACCTTACATTTTATGCGCATTAATGATAAAAATACACTTGTTATGTGCTTAATGGAGTTTATTTCATGTGTAGATGAAGTGGAGATGGAAACGGAGCTAAAAGGATGCAAATACGTCGCAAAATACGCGAAAGGAGACACCCGGGCGACAGAGCCAAACATCCAGCCCTACCTGGCGTTAGCCTGGCGTTAGGGCTGAAACGCCAGCCCTACCCTGGCGTTAGCCAGACGTTAGGGCTGAAACTCCAGCCCTTGCCTGGCGTTAGCCAGGCCTTTGGGTCCAAACGCCAGG
>ML303336.1:0-15710 GCA_005239505.1 Nicotiana paniculata | reverse complement strand
CAGATACCTTAACATGTTGTTGAGCCATATCAAGGTTTTTTGCAATAGCATCTTGATCAGTAGTAGCCTTCAATGCACCAGCAGTAGCTGAATGCATTCTTGAAAAAATTGTAGCTGCAGGGATATTCAACAACCTCCTATTATCTCCAGCTTTATCCACACCTACACTCTCAGATTTTTGCCCGACTTCAACTGGAACTGGAGCAGCAGTATAGTCACCACCCTTAACAGTCCCAGCTATCTCTTGCATCACGCCCTTTGAACCACTAGCATCACCACCTTCACGACATAGGGCAACATTAATCTCCAGACGTTCTTTAACTTGCTGAACATCACCACATTGTTTCTTTCCCAATTGCAGCTGCTCTTATACACGTTCAACCTCAATTTGCCCAGCTTTTTTAGCATTCAAAAAATCCCTAGCATCTCCTTTTAGTTGTTCAATATTAGTCAACTCAACAGCAAGTGTTACATCGTGCACTGCCCCTACTTCTTTACCAAATTCATTAACTTCCTTTGCCTTACCATTCATCAAGCGACATGATATTTCCTCATGCCCCTGATGCTTACAGTAGGTACAATATTTAGGTAGATTATCATAAAATACTTCTTGGTAATGCTCAACAATTTTTCCAGAACTTTTGTCCACAATTTGAATCCTAATCTTCTTAGGATGTTTGTCTAGTAGGTCAAGTAACACCTTTACCCTAGCAGTGCTTGGTCTTGTTCGTTCTTGAGTTTCTTTGTCCACAGCAAGAGGCTTCTCTACTGCTGAAGCAATTGACAGTAACGATCTCTTTGCGAAGAAATTAGGCGGCAAATCAGGTAAAGAGATCCATACGACTGCTCTCGAGGTTTCTTCCCTTGGATTAAAACCTAGCGTCCATGGGAAGGTTCTAAAAAAATATTCTTGTCCTTTAGCCTTGACATAACCAGTAGACCTTGATAAGAATTGAACAAAGTCATCAAACAAATCAAATCTTACCAAGATATGACGATATTCAAGCTGTCCAACGTTACAAAATCCTTTAACGTCGAACTGCTTCGGTATGGACTGTCGCAACTCATGTAGGTCTAGTTTTCCATAAGAGAACTTAAGTATAATTGCTTGGTGCAGTCCTTCTTCAATGGTGAATGCATTAACCTCTTCAGTGGTGAATTCGACAGTTGGTTCGCCATGAACAATATTGACGGNCTTGGTGCAATCCTTCTTCAATGGTGAATGCATTAACCTCTTCAGTGGTGAATTCGACAGTTGGTTCGCCATGAACAATATTGACGGGAATTAACTCGATTTTGGAACTTGACGGGGCAGGTTTGCTATTGTGAAATCGTGCAGCATAGGACTGTTTTGGATTAGTGTTATGGATTGTTTCCTTAGGGTTTTGGATTGGCTCTCCCACAGCCAAAGGCTGGGGAGAGATCGTAGCAGCCATGGTTGCTCTCAAAGCTCCATGAAAACCTAGAGAGGAGAGAGGAGAGAGCGTTTTTTGTGGGTTTGGGAGGGTTTGTCTCCTTTGTTTAGATTAGATAAGTATACTTGGATTATACATGGATTACACATGAAAATTTGTAAATCTGGGATTTTTGAAGAAAGACCTTGAATTTGTATTTTTTTGGATTTTACCACGAATTTGGGCATGAAATTGAAAGAGGATTATATATTTGAGTTCGTAAAGTTATGGGTAATGTTTATATTTGAATTTTTTTTAAATCCGGGTGCGTGGGCCTGAGGATGATTTTATCGACTTTTCGTTCGGGGTTAGGATTTTTATAAATCAGCTTATAATGAGTAATTGGGTATATATTAATGGGTTTGAATAATTATTTGCTAGTTTTGGAGCGTTGTGCATTGATTAGAGTAATTAGAAAGGCATGGAATGCCGGTTATGGAACTTCAGAGCGAGGTAAGTCTCCTTTCTAACCTTGTAAGAAGGAATTATCCCCATAGGTGAAATAACGAATTATATGCTACTATTTGTGGGGGCTACACATGCACGAAGTGACGAGAGTCCGTGCGTAGTTACTATTTTATTTATGTCGGGGGAGTTTAGGATCCACAAGCATGCTCTATGTGTCATATCATGTAATCTTAATGAAAAATTAGAATTTCTTGGCATCATCGAATTATTTAAATGGATATCTAAGACGGTCACCTATCATTATTTAATTTATTGGTTTTCCCTTGGAAGAATATCCCCAAATAAACCCCCAATTTTATGCTGAATGTGTGTGTATATATGAGAACCTGAGTCACATGTATAATTCGCGAGCGGGGTAACTCTATTATGTATTTTGACCGCGTATCATGTATAATTCGCGAGCGGGGTAATTCGATTATTTATTTTGACCGCGTCACATGTATGATTCGCGAGCGGGGGTATTAGATGCTTCTATGGTTCGTATCGTTCGACCCTTCGGCAGTGCACATTTATTATTTTGTTGTATCGGCCGTACGTTCACGGCATGTTATGCGCATGTTAAATGATTGGTATTTCTCTGTGGTTGTTTAACCGTTAAATACCCTGGAAAAAGAATTAGTAACTTGTACGATGGGAACTTGACAAATAAAGGTACTTGTGAGGATACTCGGCTTTCCCTGTCTTTATTACTTGTTCATATTTTCCATTCATGCTTAGCCTTATATTTAACTCTACTGTTTGGCCCTAGTGAGTGTCAAAGTTGACCTCTCGTCACTACCTCTTTGAGGTTAGGCAGGATAATTTTTGAGTACACGTTGCCTTCGTACTCATACTACACTTGTTGTGCATTTTGGTTGCACAGGCACATGTACATTTAATGGCCCAGCTTGGCGCAGAGGTATGGTTGATATGGGTACTTAGGTGAGATGCTTCCCTCAAGACGGCCCGCAGCCCGGATAGTCTCCTTCAAAGTATTGTACTTTCTCTACTGTCCCATTTGTATTCTGGACGGTTATTGTAATTCATTTGATTTTTCTTAGAAATTGCTCCTGTACTTCTGACACCGGGTTCTTGGATGATTTTGGGATGTATTTGTTAATTGAATTGTTAAAACATCGTTATTTACTCAGTATATTTTATTGATTATTTTATAATGAAATGAAAAGTAACGATTTCAAAATACTGAAATAGGAGTTTAATTAACAGTTGGGTGTTGGCTTGCCTGACAATGGTGTCCGGCGCCATCACGACCTTAATGGATTTTTGGGTCGTGACAACGTGGTATCAGAGCACTAGGTTCCCTTAGGTTTCATGAGTCATGATCAAGTCTAGTAGAGTCTTGCAGATCGGTATGGAGATGTCTGTAATTATCTTCGAGAGGCTACAGGGCTGTTAGGAGTACTTCCCTTCTTGATTCCTTACGTGCGATTTGATTCCTTTGAGGCTTTTGCCTACGTTTCTTCATACTCAATCTTACGCGCCGCGAAGCGCTTCCTATAAACCGGGAATTTGAGGAATTGTAATGGTACTACAGATGAGGTGTGGGATGTTTCTCCCTGTGTAGTTGTTGGGCTATTGTAGTCGCCTTGTGGAAGGATATTCATTCATTTCAGTTTGGTAGCTGCATTTCTAAGAGCTTTGAGGCTATGCGCATATTTGCTATGGTGCTTATGAACTGTTAACGCACGGTATTGATGTGTTGGTAGGATTCTTGCCCATATGTCGGGGAAATGAATGAGTTGGAAGAAGGTCTTCTTAGAGAGAGATTTCGAGATTTCACTATTTTAATTCTGGCAGAGGAAAGACAATTGGACTATAAATGATCAGGTTCGGGTTGATAGATTAATGAGACTGGGTGTTTTCAAGTGAGGTGAAATCTTCATATGTGATGTGGTATCGTCGTCTTTGATAAAATAAAATGTGTTAAGTTTGCCGGTGCTATGGTTTCTTCGGTTGCATTAGGTCAGATTATTGTGAAGTAGTGTTGAAGAAGCTGCTGTCAGAGATCGGGGAGTGCGGTGGTTCAGGATTGAATAGGTATTTCTGATGTAGGCGGCTCGAGAAAGATGATCATCGGAGAGGTTTAAAGTTGTGGTGGTCTATTAGTTTAAGTGCTACAGAGAATGATATTGATTTGAGGCAACAATTGGGCAGCATACGATGAGGAAAGTAATGTGGGAAGTGTCAGGTAATGGTTAAATTTCTAGAAGGCCAGGTGTAAGAAACGTAAGTCAAGTAGTTGTTTAAAGGAGTGAGTTTGACTAAAGTGGGAGAGTGGCATCGTAGCATATGAGTTCTGTAGAAAGATAGATGCACATCTTGATGAAAAGTTTGGAGTGATGTGAGAGTTATAGTGGACGGTGATTGGGTCCACGAGCTTAAACTGGAATATTGGCTATTACGACGGGAGATTGGATGCAGGAAGGAGTGCCTGATATGAATAAGAATGCAATGCAACTTTGGGAATTTGAAGATATGGCCACAAATTTAGTGGATGTCCATAAGGAGTGAACGGACTGGTGCAGTTGGTGAATGAGAATGAGCTTAGGATGGGGTATCGAGGCCGTAGTGATTGTTCTCCGTGCAACGACGTTAGAGGATGTCGGCATGTAATTTCCACAGGTGGGTTACCTCCTGTGAGCAGGTTAGCGGTCGTGTGGGTGGGAAAGTTTCTGCGAGGAATTCTATTAACTATTCAGTAATAGGTCGAATATGAGAATGTGGTTAATGACTCAGAGTGTTTGTGAAATGCCAACGCAAGGATTTCAAGGAATTTGGCGAGTTGGTTATGCAAGATCATGTCAACAATGACGGAAGATTCTTGGTGAGTTCCAGATCTGTGTAATAGCGGCTTCGGGCTAAGTGGGAGATTCCCACCACCTACGATTGGGTTGCACAATGTTTACTGGGGAAATTCTGGTTGTCGGCATAATGGAGGGTAATGCAGCTGAGGGAAGAGGGCATAAGTTGTAATTTAAGGAAAGGAATTGGCCCTATTGACTTGAGTTCAGGCTTTGGGAAGATTCAGGGTTTATGCTTCGTACAGAGGTGGTTTGCAAGGGGAGTTAGTCAGTCGGGTGCTTTATCAAGATGGGTGTTCATGGGCCAGTAGAGCCTTGGAGTTGATTATATTCGGGACCAGGCCAGAGTGGGTGAATCTCAACAACGACCCTAATAAATTCAAAGGTCAGAATGTGGTGTCTAAGGATTTCAATCCCGCAGTATGGTTAAGAATTGAGCTTTTGCAGCGGAATTATGAGAAAGAGAAAATGGTTGGAGTGTTCTATGTTATCTTAGGGTAGTAGTAAATTCAAAACGGGCTTGGAGAGTGTTCTATGTTATCTTCGGCATGCAGAGTAGCATTGGGTTCATAGAAGGGAGAAAATGACTTCAGGTTCATAGAAGGGTTATCGGAATGGGTATTCTAGCCGAAGATGTGAATATGCATGCAAATAGGTCACAAAACGGTTCATGGGTTTGGAGACAAAGTAGTCTCGTGGAATGGGATCACTCATGATGAGTGTGAGTGGATCTGTTATGTGTTGACTGGATTTGTCATCATTTCTAAGTCAAACTAAGGATAAGTAATTAGAAAAAGGTAGATGGTTAGCCATGGTGGAATCGGTATATTTGTGGCAGTGATGAGCTCCTTCAGCGTGATTAGTTATGCATGTGATTGGTGACAGTGCATGCAAGGCTTCGTGGTTGGTTTTATTTGGACATGTTTAGGCATTATGATCTGTGGTGTTTAGGCGGATCCCGAAAGGGTTATGGTGGTTTAGACCACTACTTGAGGAATCGCATGTTCTTCGGTTACGAGGATTCACTCATGTGATGTTATGGTTCTCGTGAAGTGAGTTAATTAAAAGGTTTTTATATGATAAAGTGTTTTCTCTAATAGTGGTCCAGGAGGTATGATGAAATTCTTGTGCTATCGCATACTGGCATGTTAGGTGCATTGAGCGGTACAAAATTTGAAAGTAAGGATAAATGTTGCGGTTCGGTGTGGACAAGGATGTCACGAGCTCGGATTAGAAAGGAAAGGGATTTGGATGTTTAGAGTAAGCTGGTATTGTCTTCAGCATCACCTGAGATCGGTGGTTGTGTAAGAGGCTTTGCGTTCTGGTTGCAGATTTCTTGGTGGGCGTTACATCATTTGTGTTGCCGGTGGTATGGAGGTGCAGACTTGTTATCTAGTGCATGAGGTCGTGGAAGTGTATCTCACGCGAGGATTTCATGAGTGTGACATGTAGTCACTTGATTGATTGAAGTTTTGAACAAAGTATGAATGATGTGGTAAGATGGATTATTTGAGAGTTCATGCCTGGAGGGTACTCGGTTCTTTTGGTTGTGGATTGTGGGATTTTCCCCAGCTACGATGGATGTTCTTGTGTGTTATGAGAAAAATGGGTTATTATGGACCCAGGTAAGACTATTAGCCTAGTTCGGTGCGAGCAGAATCAACTCGAGGGTTGTGGATGGACTTAAATATGATTATGGGCTCCGTAAGAGTCAGGTTTGTTCATTTTGGTATAGCGCTTCTCATGGAGAGGTATTAGAACATTAGATGTTGTTCCATCCTCGTCCATTTCATGTAATATTATGATTGTGCCATGTGAGTTCTGAAAATGCTTGACAATTTCTTATGGTATGTGTTGAGGTTCCGCGTAGTGATGATGTTATGTGAGCAGGATAGCTCTTGAGATTCAGAGTATATATATATCTCACCTCAGTTGTGCTTGAGTTTTGTAGCGTATGGCTCTATCAGTATCTCAGGATGGTATTATGCACTTAGAATGCTTGTGACCGATATTCAGTAATTTGTAATAGTGAGCAATTCAGCTCGCTGTGTATCTCCTTATGTGAATTTTATGATTGGATAGGGTGGCATGCCGCCACGGGTATGTTGCTCTGATCGGGGTTGCACGCTGCAACAGTGTGATGTTGAGTACAATTTTCTAAATTCTATTTTTTGTGTCTTACTTCCTATTTTCTGAGGAAAGTTCATATTAGTTACGTGGGTTGAGTAGTTCCTTCCAGAGTTCATTTTCTGTATGTATCGCGTTCGATTTTGTAGTGTATTTGCGTTGGGCATCATGTGAGACTATTGGCCATGTCTGGGTGGCTTTTGCTTGAGCAGCTCGTACTAGGTGAGACGAGATGATTGGATCTAGGATTAGTGCAATCGAATTATATGAAGTATATTAAAGAGCAAATACCATTATTTGGTTCATGATGAGGTGATGGTTCTTGTCAGGAGTATAAGCTCAATGATTTTTTGACTCGGCAGTTGGTTATAAATTTCTAACATCTCTTTGGTGGTGTCGGTTTGCCAGAGTTGAAATGATACTTATATATTCCATGGGGTGCGTTGGGAGCATCAGATTCGTGGAATCTCAGCTATTATTGTCAGAGGATGTTATTATGGTCATGTGAGTTATGCAGTGCATAGTGTGAATTCAGCAAAGGCATGCAATCATGTTCTGGTACCTCGTGTAGTGATTGATTTGGTGTCCATATATTGGAAACAGGCCTTGTAGAGAATTTCGGGTGTTAGAACTGGGTTCTGAGCTTATTGTATGGATAAAAGAGGATATCTTTGGATTTGATCGAGATAATGTACTCAACTGAGTGGTGATAGCATAGGTAGGTGCACGAAGTGTTAACCAATGATTTCAGACAACTCCAGAGAAGTTCTTAGCACGTTCGAGGACGAACGTATGTTTAAGTGGGAGAGAATGTAACGACCCGACCGGTTGTTTTGAGATCTAATACATCATTTGACGGTTTGAGGCCATGGGCAACTTCATTTCAGGTATTATGACTTGTAGGTGTGGTCGGAATTGAATTTCGGGAAGTCCAAAGTCGAATTGGAAAGCAAATTCTCATTTCGGAAGCCTTAAGTTGAAAGAATTGACTAAGATTGGATTTTTGAGTAAATGACTTTAGAATTAGGATTTGAAGATTCCAGCAGGTTCGTATGATGATTTCGGACTTGGGCGTATGTTCGGATCGGGTTTTGGATGACCCGGGAGCTTTTCGGCGCATATTGTGGAAGTTGGCATTTTAGAAGAACTTCATAAGTCTGGGTTGAAGTGCATTTCAGTGTTATTGATGTTCGTGTGGTATTCCGAGCCAGGGAATAGCTACGTATGGTGATTCTGGTGTTGGGAGCGCGATCTAAAGTAAATTTGGAGGTCCGTAGGTCATTTCGGAGTCATTTGGTTAAAGTTAGAAATTTGAAGGTTTAAAAAAGTCCGAATGGAAGTGGAAGTTTTGATATCGGGGTCGGATTCCGATTCCGGAAGTTTTGGTAGGTCCGTAATGTTGAATATGACTTGTGTACAAAATTTGAGGTCAATCGGACGTGATTTGATAGGTTTCAACATCGAACGTAGAAGTTGGATATTCCAAGTTTATAAATATTTAACTTAGTTGCAATCCATTGTTTCGATGTTATTTGAGGTGATTTGATGCCTCGATCAGGTCCACAATATATTTTGGAATAGGTTGGTGTGATTGGATGGGGTCCCGGGGGCCTCGGGTGGATTTCGAGTGGTTAACGGATCGAATTTGGAAATGAGGAAGGGCTGAAGCATCTGGTGTCTGGTGTGATCGCACCTGCGTAATAAGGGTCGCAGGTGCGGCCTATGGCTCGCAGATGCGAGATTTGGCTGGAGCTGGGGAAGCTGTAGGTACGGGTGCTTAGGCGCACCTGTGGGCGTGCGGTGCTTGGCGCACCTGCGGGCGCGCAGGTGCGAGGCTTGAGGCCGCAAGTGCGAAGGTCGGGGCTGGAGGCCGCAGTGTGTTATTTGAAACCGAGGTTTTGGCTCGTTTGCACTTCATTTCTTCTATGGAAGGTGATTTTGGAGCAGTTTTGGAGTGGAATTTTTGGAATCTTCCATAAGGTAAGTGATTTCTTCCCATTTTGGGTTAAATATTTGGATTATACATGGATTAGACATGAAAATTTGTGGAAATCCGGGATTTTTGAAGAAAGACATAGAATTTGTATTTTTTTTGGATTTTACCACGAATTTGGGCATGAAATTGAAAGAAGATTATATATTTGAGTTCGTAATGTTATGGGTAATGTTTATCTTTAAAAAATATTTGGAAATTCGGGCGCGTGGGCTCGAGGGTGATTTTATCGAATTTTCGTTCGGGGTTAGGAATTTTTATAAATCAGCTTATAATGAGTAATTGGGTATATATTAATGGGTTTGAATAATTATGGGCTAGTTTTGGAGCGTTGTCCATTGATTAGAGCCATCGGAAAGGCGTGGAATGCCGGTTATGGAACTTCGGAGCGAGGTAAGACTCCTTTCTAACCTTGTAAGAGGGAATTTTCCCCGTTGATGAAATAACAAATTATATGCTACTATTTGTGGGGGATACGCATGCACGAAGTGACGAGAGTCCGCGCGTAGCTACTATTTTGCTTATGTCGGGGGAGTTTAGGATCCAGAAGCATGATCTACGTGCCGTATCTTGTAATTTTAATGATAAATTTAGAATTTGTTGGCATCATCGAATTATTTAAATGGATATCTAAGAAGGTCACCTATCATTATTTAATTTATTGGTTTTCCCTTGGAAGCATATCCCCAAATAAACCCATGATTTTCTGTTGAATGTGTGTGTATATATAAGAACCTGAGTCGCATGTATAATTTGCGAGCGGGGTAACTCTATCATTCATTTTGACCGCGTCGCATGTATAATTCGCGAGTGGGGTAACTCTATTATTTATTTTGACCGCGTCACATGTAAGATTCGCGAGCGGGGGTAATAGATGCATTTATGGTTCGTGTCGTTCGACCCTTCGGCAGTGCACATTTATTATTTCATTATAGCGGCCGTACGCTCACGGCATGTTATGCGCATGTTAATTGATTGGTATTTATTTGTTGTTGTTTAAACGTTAAATACCCTAGAAAAATAATTAGTAACTTGTACGATGAGAACTTGACATATAAAGGTACCTGTGAGGATACTCGGCTTTCCATGTCTTTATTACTTGTTCATATTTGTCATTCATGCTTAGCCTTATATTTAACTCTACAGTTTGGCCCTAGTGAGTGTAAAAGTTGACCTCTCGTCACTACCTCTTCGAGGTTAGGCGGGATACTTACTGAGCACACGTTGCCTTTGTACTCATACTACACTTGATGTGCATTTTTGTTGCACAGGAACATGTACATTTAGTTTCCCAGCTTTGTGCAGAGGTATGGTTGATATGGGGACTTAGGTGAGCTGCTTCCCTCGAGACGGCCCGCAGCCAGTAGAGTCTCCTTCAGAGTATTGTACTTTCTCTACTGTCCCGTTTGTATTCTGGACGGTTATTGTAATTCATTTGATTTTCCTTAGAAATTTCACATGCACTTGTGACACCGGGTTCTGGGATGATTTTGGGATGTATTTGTTAATTGAATTGTTAAAACATCGTTATTTACTCAGTAAATTTTATTGATTATTTTATAATGAAATGAAAAGTAACGATTTCAAAATACTAAAATAGGAGTTGACAGTGGTGTCCGGCACCATCACGACCTTAATGGATTTTTGGGTCGTGACAGTTTCCTTCCAGCTTGCCTTAATACCCTTATAGGAGCGTAAGGGTAAATGCCTCGCAGCCTGATCGGTACTAAGTGAGTAGTTCCTTTGGATCTGATAATGAAATCACTACTAGGAAACTATTTAAATATCGAATGCACTTGCTCGTCTGTCAGATTGTTGAAGAAATGAACCCAACCTACAGCATTTCCAGGCTTTGCAAACCTATCTGGAATGAAAGCTATTTTCTTTGGATGAAGACTGGCTATGCAGTCATTCAGTGGCCTTAGTAGAATTTCTTGGCAATAATCACCTCTCTGAAAGTGTTCCAGAAGCCAGACTTGTAGTAAGAGATTACCACCCTCAAAGTGTCCGGACCCATGCTTGCACCGATCTAGAGCATGGTACATCTCAGCTAGAATCATTGGTATGATAGTGTACTTCTACCCCTCGATACCCTCCATTAAGGTCCTGGCGACCATGGCTAACTAAGTATGAATTCTTCCCCCTTGCATCAGAAAAATCAACAAACCCAAGAAACAGACTATGAAAACATAAACCTGGCGGTGCAACCCTCCCAAAGAGTTAATGACTAGCTCGTCATGATGAAGGCGATATGATTTTCTAACCCCATAATTCTCATAGATAAAGTCAAAAGGGATGTAATGATTTCTTCAAACAGACAAATTCATCATTCTTTTTAAAACCCAACATTTTCAGAAAACCATGTGGAGTGCGATTCTCTGGCACCAATAGTCTAGACTATTCCATGGTAACTTGGTGAAACACCCTATTTCTTCCAGGACATGAGTCATTTCTATATTGCCAAATCGAAAAAGAACTCTCTTCTCATCCCAGAACATGGTAGCATCCTCGATCAGTTCCCTGTTTGGTTGAATGTTCAGAAAAGATGACAGGTTAACCAATATTCTCCTCACATGATTTCTATCACAGGGAGAAAGGTCATTCCTCCAGTCAATTAGCAGACGTGGGATATTCTTGACAATACCGAACCTGGGAATTTCGTGCTTCATTTTCTACAAACAAAAAGGTTAGCCCTTTCCCCTTCCAGATTCGACTACTTACGCAATAATGATCAATATACTATCACATTTCTCCAAGTAATGCACATAGTATGATGGTGTCCTTTGGAATTAACGAAATCTTGTTGGACTTCGGACAATGTTCATCTAAGCGGGTTGTTAAGTCAATGACGTCGCAATCAGTAATAGGTTTAGCATGATATATGTACAGTTCAAATTGGAGTGTGGTTTTCTAGAAAGGTCTAGACCGGTACTCTCAAGTGGATAACTTGAGAGGGAAAGGCATGGGACAGTCGACTGCACTGCTGATCGACTAGTCTACCGTAAATAAGCCTTTCTAGTTTAAAAGGGTATTTTTCAGGCTAGCGCGGACACTCATTAAGCACTTCTATATTGATAATAAGAACGAGTGGAGTATGATGCAGAGCATGATTTATGCAAAAATAGTAACATGTTGTCAAGTGTTCGCATGATAAAAGTGCGTAAAATATTAAATAATACGGTAAAAATGAACAAGAGAAGGAAAAGAAGGGAAAAGAAAAGAAAGAGAAAAGAGAGAAGTCATCTTAACTCATGGAAATGTGTGAGAACATAATGAAACAGATAGGGAAATAGGGATGAGAGAGTCATGATATAGCGATCTCAGACAAGATGAAAGGAATGGAGAGAGGAAGTACATGTCATAGCAATAAAGGGAAATAAGGAGGGGATGTTCATGTTATAGTAATTTAAAAAAATAAGAAAACTGGGGGGGGGGGGGATGTGCATGTCATAGCAATTTAAACAAATAAAGAAAAATAGGGTAAGGGATGTGCATGTCATATCAATTTAAACAAATAAGGGAAATAATCCACATAAGACAACTTCATTATAGTAAGAGCCTAACTATAAATCCCCAATAGAGTCTTCATGTTGTCGCACCACTTTTTCTCTCGAAAGTGGGTTTCGACGTGTGACAACTCTTTTAAATGGGTTTTAAAAGAGAAAAATCGCCAGCTAATGATTTTTAAGGTTCGTTAGGGCACCTATTTGCAAATAATTCTGTTTGAGTAGTCTACATCACCAAAGATCGGGTAAGGGATCATATTACTTTGAAAAGAAGGTGTTAGGCAACTCTTCGAGGTCCACAATGATGGGTCCCGGCCGAAATTTACGCTATGTGGATGATAAAATTAAGCTAGGTGATCATATAGGTGAAGAAGGTTATGGAAGTGAAGGTTCTATTGTAACACAAGCAAGTGTAAAGAAACAACATAAAAATTGAACTATATAAATAATCAGTACAAGTCTTAGAGGATACAATTGAGTTGTTCTATATTTAATGACTAAGTGTGAACAATGAACATATAAAGGGAAAGTGGGGAGGGGGGGGGGGGGGGGTCCTATGTTTTTTAGCCTAAAGGATCACCTCGTGCAACATAAATAATACTTCGCAACTCCCTTAGGGTAGGGCTTGCTCATATTATTCAGAGGACATAGACTATCATCTCCTTACCCAGTTACTATCTTGAAACTATTTACCTAAAAGCGTTCTAGTTCAATTCTAAATCGTGCCCTATGCGTGCTTTACCCGTCCCATGTCTATGGTCCAGGAGGCTTTGGATCTACTACTTTGGTAGTTCTAGGCTTTCCTTAGGCTGATAAAAAATGAGAAAACTAGGCTCATAATAAAAAACAAATAAGACTTCACATACACAACACAAAAGGGCTCAAATTCACCTTCTCACGTAGACTCAAATGCACGCAATTAAGCAAACAATTATGATTGGGTTCAGAATTTTGTAGACGAGAACCATAATTGGCATATTTTAGAATTGCAATGTGCTATGTAGTTTAACCTTATAGTCATGGTTTCTATGTGATTAAGAAATTCAGCAATTAATACAAAGTCCTAAAGGCAGGATTTCTAGGCAACCGGTTTTGACAAAGCAACCGTTTTTATTACATAGTTCCGTTAAAAGATCCTATAGTCATGCTTTCTAGATGAGTAATAGCATCCTATAGACATGATTTCTAAGTGATTGGCAACTAGAATTGAAGTCACTGAGAGATCGTATTCAATTATTTAGCCCTATAGGCATGCTTTCTTAGCGAGTTGTGTAATAAGAAAAGAGTAGCAGCAATAAGGACTTTGGTTACTTAAGTTGGGAGCCGACAATCATGGTATCTAGGTGAGTCACGTATACCAAAGCACACAATTTCAGTTATTTGTATTGACCTCTTATAGGAATAATATCTAAGTGTAATATGTCGGATTAAGATCCTATAGGCATGCTCTCTAACCATTAAAGTCATTTTATAAACCATAAGTCATGTTTTCTATGGGAATAACATGTGTATTGATAATTCCTGAGTAGGAGGCATGATGAACAAACAAACAATTAAGATGTTATAGGCATGATCTCCACCCATTCATGAAAAAGATAAATTACCTCAGTCCCCCCTTTCCATTGATCCCCAATTGTTTGTTTACAAGTTATTACAGGCTCAAGAATAAGTGATACATGATGACAAATTACAGTTTGAACAAATACGAGCCCAATGAGGCAACTACAAACCCAATACATAAATAACCTAGTAATGTCCTCATTCCTTGAATGGTATTAATCTTCGCACAACAAAAAACTCAGAAGCTAGCTTACCTTAGCAACCTGAGTTTTATGCTCAAACCCAACATGTATGGCCCAACACTAGGCCTAGCGAATAACTTACTTACCCAAACACATGCCAAATTCTGCCATACAGGTGACAAAATACTCATAGAATTAACTAAACAACTTAAACACTTAGTTCTTAAAGTTGTTGCTAACACATCTCTAGCCAAGACATCTAAATAGGATAGGGCTAGATTGAAAGGCACACAAGACACATATGAGGCAAGTGTATGCTTGTAATTCCAGGAAGAAAGTTTAAGAGTGACTGGATTGACCACCATAGGATAGTAAACCATTCCCAAAGAGTTTCAAAATGAAACATGATTCAGAATCAACTTATAGAACCTTAGATGAGGGTCAGCGGAATCACATACAAGAAACAAGCAAAGCACAACCTTCACATGAAAGTGTCTATCATGTAAAGCCTAATGAAAGGAGCAGCATAACAGAATAAGTTCAAGATCAAGAAATTATTTAATGGAGCAGGGGAAAAACTTTAGCATGCTGAACAGTAGTCGCAATATAAGAGACATTTCAATCTTTAGAAGCAAGATAGGCTAGTATTGAACCTGGTACTAGTTGGCCATGTATATGAAGAGAGGCTAGATATGAGATTTACTCTTAAATGTTTAACTAGTACTGAAAAATACGTTGGTCAAGTCAACAAACACACAATAGAGATATAAATTTCATGAGAACAAGTTGTAAGGCAACAAGTTAGGCATGAATGACTCAGCAGGAATTAGAATACACCCTAGGCATGACTTTGGTTAAAATAACAATCAAGAAAAAGGCAGAGAGGCAACCTCAAGATTAACAACATGCATCAACATAACATAGTAGACTAAACAAGTTTAGGAGAGCCAAAATTCATAGTAAGCAGGGACATATTAAATTAAATTATCAGACCATACATAAGTAAAAGGAGATGTTGTAGTTCACTTTATAAGTTGTAAGTATTATTAAACAACACATGCTTGAATTAGGCATGTAACACACATTAAAGCACACAATTAGCAGGATAACATATCTGGGCTAACAACATAATTAGGCATTAGTCCTAGTAGAGTATTAGAACACACAAGTTGATCTATCACAAGGATGCAGAACAAAGTAGGGGGATAAATTCAAGAAAAGTAGTAGTTAATAAGCACTCCAACACACATATTAGTGTAAACATGCTTAAGAGAGACGAAATCAAGGTTAAAAGTTAGGCAAGTTCAAATATTAAAGAAGTATAAAGCCTCAAGAACAACTTCAAAGCAGACAAGGATAAATATAATAGCATGTTGATTCACAAAAGTTTCAGGGACATAGATGTACAAAACAGGAACTCAAACAAAAAGAGAATGAAATTGCAAGGGCCAAAGGTACTTACCGGTTACTGTGAGCACGTGATTTTTACCTATCGTATAATCCTACAAAAATCTTAATTAATGAGTTAATTTCCTAATTTTGTTGGATTTTAATGTTATTTGCGAATTTATTTTTTACATTGCGTAGCCATAATCCGTCATTTAAATCCATAAATAGTT